>JAQIXL010003053.1:0-11335 GCA_034700245.1 Poikilolaimus oxycercus | reverse complement strand
CTCGTCGTCGAGCTCTTTCCCACACCTCCTGTCGGGTCAAACTTGGTCGTTTTGGTTTGTATCGGGTCTGGCTTTATCGTCGGCATCGGCCCCACAGGCGATACAGGTGTCGTCTTTTTCGGCAGCTTCGTTGTTGTCGTCTCCCCGGGCGGTGGCTTCACGACCGGCTCCGTCGGCGTCGGTGGCAGCTAAATGTGACTGTCTCGCATTCGCTAAGGAAGTAGTCATGGCCTCATTTCTAGCCAGAAAAAAATGCCATACAATGCCATGTTCTGTCGTGGTCGGCACTGGGATGGGCGGCTCAACAGGCGATTCTGTCGTTGTCGGCTTCGGGGGAGGTGCCGGCGGCTCTTCAGTCACTGGCTTCTCCGTAGTCGTTGTCTGTAGATCAGGGCTGGGACTTTTACGGTTTTACGATTTACGGTTTTTACGGTTTTACGGTATTTTTGGACCGATTTTTTTACGTTTACGTTTACGGTTTTTCGACCGTAAAACCGTAAACAGCTGATACCCCCTTTTCAAGCCAAATTTCACCTCCACGTCGTCTCCGCTGGAGCTTCTGCTTGACTAATTTCGGAAACTAAAGCGATTTTGGTGAAGATAACTTATGGAGAGCCATTTTTTGTTCACCGAAATGGGCTTTTTGGAGCTCTGAGCATCGATTTGAAAAGCCCCGCTACTGCATAAAGTGATTGGATATAATTCTGCTCTCTACGGCGCCTTTTTTACCAGATTGGGTGACTTTAGGGTGTGCCAAATGTTGCATAGAAGCGTTTTTGATGACTGCGAAAGTGAAATATCCATTTGTGAACTATTCCTCGTACCTACGTTTTTACGGTTTTACGTTTACGGTCAACTGCTATTTAAGGAGATATAAAATTCATGGCAGCCGGAAATAGTTTTCGCGGGCACTTCGTGCTGTTTTCTACCTGCAATAGGCTTCCGGTGAGAGAAAAACGCGCACTTAATGTCCCTCACTTGCCAGCATCGCGCTATTTAACGCGAATTCTGAGAAATGAAATGTTGTTGCAATCGTTCTTGCCATTGCAATGTTTCAAATAAAAAAACATTCTTATTGTTAGCTTACAATAGTTGAATTCAACACCAGCGGCTGTAGTGAACACACATTTCTATTTGGATGCATGTCCTTGCAGCCAAGAGAGCAGTTGCGCAAATTAAATGAACGCCGGAAGTTCTATTGTCGTTGCTAGGGGATTTTTTGGTCCCAAATTTTGCGTATCTTGTGGTCACTATTAACAGAAAGTGCGTTCGGCAACAGAGTTGAGACGTTGTCTAGAAGGAAGAAGAAGAGAAAGCACAGTGAACTGCCTGCGCATTTTAGATGTTGATCTTTTTGTCTTATTGCTAACTCGTTGCTGGGATGGCACAAACGAGGGCACAAACGACAAAGAGCCAACATCTACGGAGAGAAATGCTTTGCTTCTTAAACTCTACTTTTGAATCTTGAAAGCTTTGAAACTATGCAAGCCTTTCCAATTGCGAAAGTGACTGAAGTTTCACTGAATCGCATGTTACCTTGTATGCGCATTGTTTTCGATTTCTGTCTCTTTTTCTGTGCAAAAGGGAGTACCTAGTGGCAGGAGAACGAGCTAGATCTTTGTCTAAGCCACGTGAGGGAGACGAAAGGGGGCGTCAGAATTTCTAATCATATGTTGCTGCTATTGTGAGTTAGGCCAAGACACCGCAGGCATTCGCTCATAGCTACGGTGCTGGGTAGACTCAAATGGCCTTGTCGAAGACGGTCGTTATTGCAATAAATGTTTTACTTTTCTTCTACGATGCTAATATCGAAGGCTTCACACCTCCACCAGCGCATTACGGATGCGAGAACTGGGGTACGCTGTGATCTCTGTTGCTGTTGATTTGACCATTGACTGACTTTAAGGCTATTGCGAACCAGCTTATCAAGTATGATCGACATGCACGAACTGCACTTGCCCGCTTGGTACGTCGGACTCTATGTGCGCGAGTGTGACGGATAACTGTGCTTCGAATCCGTGCACGGCTCCGAATACGGTGTGCCATAATCAAGTCGGCTACTATGACTGCGTTTGTGCTTCCGGTTGGACCGGCACAAACTGTGAGACTTGTGAGATTTCTGTGTTTCACCAGCCCAATTGAAAATATATAGCGTTGTCGCCATGCAATCCGTCACCCTGTGGGAATGGAACTTGCTCCGTCGACAGTGCTGGGTCTTTTCAGTGTTCATGTTCATCGGGATTCTTTGGTTCGAAATGCCAATGTAGTTTCAATGGGCGGTGAGATGCGAACCTTCTTTTTTAGATGCGGATCCTTGCGATCCCAATCCATGCTGGACACCTTGTGCCACCTATTATCCTTGTGAATCGACCTGTGAGCCGCTTTATGATGGAGCGACTTATCGCTGTAACTGCGCCTCAGGTTACGTTGGACGAGCATGCAATCAATCAATTGTTCAATGTGAGTCGTCACTGCGAAGTTGTTCATAAGTGATGAGTGCAGGGCACGATCCAGTTCAAGTAACGTCATGCGTGGTGGTAACCCTCCAGATAAACCAGTTGCACTACGCTTCCCCCAATACTTTGCACTTGATGCCAAATTCCATCGAACTCTGCATGTTTGCGATACGCACTTACTTTCACGACTCACGAGACTACTTCAGTAAGATTTACCTCAAATTCAACCGTCACACTCGCCTTAGCGTTGTCTGGATCCAACTGCTTTATTTCAAAGGGCGATTACTACTACACTGAACCGAGTACTGATCCGAGTTGCGGCTGTACCTGCCCAGGAAACTGCTCTCAACTCTGTGGCCGCAACCTCAGTGGAATCGTCGAAGCTTGTACGCCGTGTGATATTGGATCGGAAGCCACGGGCTACACCTACCATTATGAACCGTTTTGTGAGTCTCTATTTCTCTCGAAGTGTATACATATGTGCAATATATGCAGATCTTCCATCGCTTTGCCAGAATGATTCCTGTGGTGGGCTTTTGGATCATGGAACCTGCGTCGAAGCGCTCAACGCCTACATCTGCGTATGCCGACCGCCGTACATTGGCAATGAATGTGGTACAAGAACTTTTTGCGAAAATTCCCAATATTTTAGAGATCAGTCCTTGTGACTCGGCACCTTGCCAAAACGGGGGAACCTGCACGAACGTCGAGGATGGATTCATTTGCTCTTGTTCGCAAGGATTCTCTGGAATAACTTGTAAGCTTGTTTGGTATTGATTGTTGTTCCTTTCCACATTAAGGCGGTAACGCTTGCGAAAGTGATCCATGTCTTAATGGCGGAAAATGTGTGCCAGGCTCACCTTATTCGTGCCAATGTTTGAACATTTATGTCGGCGAGAATTGTGACAGTGCGTTAATTTTTTTCATGTACTGTTGTACTATTTAACAGCTTATAATGCATGTTGGGCGAACCCGTGTGAGAATAATGGAACTTGTGTTCTTCTTGGCGTTGGTCTCAACACAACGGCTAAGTGTCAATGCCCCGCTGGATTCATGGGCATTCATTGCGACATCCGTAAGTTTGACCGATCGCTAGAAGCGCTGCTTTTTTCTTTTCAGCTGCGGTTGTCTACGCGTTACTACAGCAGCTGGACGATAACGATACAAATTTCGCCAATGTAGCGTTAATTTTTAACTTATTTTCTTTCCTACAGATATTGCACCAACTCGTGATTAATCCAACTCTGCCGCAAATATTGACTCCATTCATTGTCGCCTCTTTGGATGAAGAAACCCGACTCAGCATGAGCTGGACATTTGAAGAAATGTTTGCGTGGGCGACGTACGAGGAGAAACGTCTAAGCGCTCGGTATTCATGTTTCATGTTTGCAAAGCGCTACAAATTTCAGTGATCTTGTTCGCTGGAACGAGCCTTCGTTGGGAAATTGCTTCACTTTCAATCATGCTAACGGCTCCGTCAAATACCAAGCAAGACTTCATGGGCAACGTGGTGGATTCCATGCGATGATGCACTTGAACCAAAACGAATATCTTCCCTGGATTACAACTTCAGCTATTTTGGTTATCATTAACGGAATGAACGAGCCTGTCTACTCAGAGTCGGTACGCTATAAGGCGTCCTCGGGTCGGAATTTTATCGCCAAAAATTTGCCGGTTATTCTTGCTCGACTATGCTTCAAATCCTATTGCAGGTGAATTTCATTCGACTTGGTGGAGTTTACGGAACATGCATAAGGCATCCGAGTGAGGTCCGTTCCTATTACTCCGGCGCTCAGTACACAACAGACGTAAATCGGATGTACTAAACAAAGGGGTCTTGAGGGATGCTACAGCGCTTGTCTTCAAGACATGCTGCACGTCGTTTGCGGGTGTATGGATCCCCGACATGACTATCCATCAGAGTCCGTTCCATGCAAACTTTCTCAAAGTAAGCACAATGAAACTTGAGCCCAAATCGAATAAGAACGTTGCGTTGACAACGCACTAGCCAAAATGGGCGATCCGTCACGGTGGCCGAGCTGCCAGTGTCCTCCTCCATGCCTCGAAACCGCCTACAGAATTGAATCGTCGGAAACCGTTCTCGTGCGAAATGTGGGTTCTCAGGTTTCCTCTTTATTTAAAAGCAGACAACACAATGCGCCCGAAATATTGGCATGGGTAAGAGCCAATTGTCCGAATGCATCGACGCAAATCAAATGAGAAGCCTAGTGACAGTTTACTTACCGAAGCTTGCCATGAGCAGTCTAACTGAACGCCCCGCCATGGACGTAATTTTCAAGAATAGATGGAATATTTTTAGCTTACAAAATTCATCTCCTACTTGGGCGGCTCTCTCGGCATGCTTATGGGCATTTCAGTTGTCTGCTTTGTTGAACTTGCCGTACTACTAGGAAGGCTGATCTATGTGCTTGTTGGTCGATAAGAAGATCAATGCATTATTTGAAAGCCGCACATTTTAACAACGACGACGTTTATTTTAGGTTTCTTCTGGCAGGTGCTGCTCTGTTTGAAAAATAAACTTCGCATTGAATAAGAGGTCTTGCCTATCGACAAACATTTGAAAAGAAGAGCGTGCTTGAAGACAGCGCCGTTATGTGCTTGACTCGATGCAGCAATCGGAGCTTTTTCAAACACAAAGAAAGGGGATGACAAGAATGGTGGCTGACACGGTTGTCCTTCGCGGTGGTACGGTATGAGTTATGATAGGATGGAGGTGTGTTCAGTCGCTCAAGCACAATAGCACTCGCTTCCTACCGGAGGGCATGCCGATGTCGTCTTCAACTTAAACTGAGCAGATTCCACACATCGAATCCGAATATTTCTTTGGGCGTTATGAGGTAGTCCGGCCTAGAGTTGCTCGCTGTCGGGACCTTGGTGATGACGGTTGAAATATTTATGCGGTAAATCATCGGACATGTACGAGGGCACGTTACTTCCTAATTCATTGCGTACGAGAGAGAAGCAATTTAACCGTCACGCAAAACTGAGGATTCAGCCATGAAGTCAACGGAGAATAAGATTTCTCGCTGAAACGCGAAGACGTTTTTTAAGAAGGCCTACTTCGTCGTCGAAGTTTGAAGACTACGCGTATCTGGTCCTCGCTCAGATCGAAAAGCCAAAGAGCTTGTCGCAGTTCCTGTGACGTCATGTTCGTGATTTGGTCGCATGTTATCGGAAGCACCGTTTCGCCAACTATCGCAAAGTTGCGATGAGATTTTGCTGCCGCCATAGTGTTAGCTGTCTAAACGAAAAACTTTGAAGGCGTAAAAATGCTGTTAGAACAGTATGATATTGACCTTGTTTTCGATCGCAGGGTTATCGAATATCAATGATGAAACAAGCATCGATTGGCTGTCAATTAAAGATTTGGTTTGCATAGCGTCGTTACTGTGACTGCTACGAGAACAGTTCGCTGAGGCATTCACGACGTTTACGGCAGACTTTTCTACGCACATGGTTCACTAAACACATAACGTACCAGCATTGAGAGGGTGGGCTTGACCGAATCCTGGCGATGAGCTAATTTTCTCTAGTAGAAGAGAATCCAGTTCGGCCTATAAAGTTTCGGCGCCGTTCCTTTTCAAGCGCAATTTAGCTGAAAAAGTTCACCTGAGTAAATGTGCGAAATCGAGTTTCCAAATCCAGCTGATGTAACACAATTGGCGAATTTGGGGGTACATCAATTAGTGACCGCTCTTCGTCGGCATCAATTTTGCGAAGGAAATGCTCATGCACCGAGGGAATCATTGATAGTGTTGCAAATCCTGCAACACGGCACTATTCAAAAACTCTGATGGAATGATTTAGTATTTGAACACAAAAGGAAAAAAATTCAAACTCGCACACATCACAGCGGAGTGCTGACAAGAGAGGAAATGGGGCCGTGAAAGTAGTTGACGTACACGCTTCGGGTCACGCCCACATTTCACTTGTGAACGACACGCAAGAAGGATTACGCGATCGATGGCCTTTAGTGTGCACGAGTCGCTCTCTCGTTTCAAGACGAAAGCAATCTTAAAATATTGTTCCGATTCAAGCCGATACCTTGAATAAAGCGTGTAAATATTGCTGTCATCGAGGCACTTTCTAGCGGCGAGTTTCTGTGAAACGAAAAGCTTCGCTCAGCTTTCTTTTCGTGGGTCTAAGCGCGGCATGACTAAATTCGTGTATCAAAACACGAATTGCTCCAATGTAACATCAAGTTGCGCAAGTGCCGGCGCTGATTGCAATCAGGCAGACATCAGGCACACGGCAAAAACAAACGCGTGTACCAAGCTAGATAGAGATTGCGATCGGAAGTTCGAGCGTATTCCAAGCTTAGCCAGGGAACACAAACATATCAAGGGTGAATTTCTACAATAATGAGCGAGAAAACATCCAGCCATATCAAGAAAAGGAAAAATCCAATCAATTTCAGTAACACGTCCTTGACTTAAATGGGAAGCTTCAGAAAAATCTTCATATGAACAATTGGCACGCCTTTAACGAATTGATGAGAGAGATAGAATGCAAGGGAGAATAAATCAAGTTATTGAGTCGGGTGATTGAGAAAATCAATGCAGTTATCCTCGTAGTTCAACTTATCAACTGTTCGCATTACCCTGGTAGTGAGGCGTCGACCCTGGAAGACGGGCACTCTCATTCACAAAGATCACAGATCAACTGAGAAATGCTGAACTTGTCGCTCTCCATGGCAAGTTTTCTCGATTGTACTTCAACAACTCAGGGATTGGAGAATTTTCTTTGCAGAGTGTGTGAAAAAATGTGACCTTACCAAATTCCTCCAATAACAACAAAAATCCGATTGAAAAATTTTCAACTCAAGACGTCCTGGACCTTAGCCAATAACAAAGGGCAAGAAGATCTTCCAGTTCCTTACAACAACGAGCATTCGTTTTTGAGGAATCTCAAATGACGCCGTCAGGCTTCTTCAGTACCGACGTTATTTGGAACCTCAGTTCATTTCACGCTCTCCTTGGCAATTGCACATTGTAGAAGTCGATGAATGAGAAATCTAATCCGGACGTTGACGGTCAAAACTGCCACACCTATCATGAATGGCAATCGAACTTTAATGTAGTGAAATTGCGATACAGAAATTCGGATACTGTTTGCTTGTATAAATGTGGTACAGTGCATTCAAAACTCTATTCTCTAGCGGGGTTGACGAAAAAACTTCTCTCTAACTGTGCATCAATTGTTGTTCAGTCAGAGCTTTCATCATACGCGGGTCTTTTCTCCCAAATCGAACTTCAGTGGTACCATGCGATTGTAGAAGATACCCCAGAGGAGCAACGTGAAGCCAATGAAAGCGATTTGTAGGACCCACACCCACCGTGGACCCATTGCCATGTAGATTGTACTGAAAGTCAGGTTTTGAAAATCCGATCTCGGTTATTACCTAACCAAGATGGGACCGACTAGTCGAGCGATACTGCCTGACATCTGAAAATATCCTTGAAGAGTTCCTTGGCGCCGCGGTCCAATCACTCGAGAATACAGCGTGACCATAGTAATGTTGATAATTGGAAAGGCAAGACCGATGCAAACAGTGCGAACCGTATAAAAGAGCCACGGATTCACAGCGGCAAGATCGGAACACCATGTAAAGCGAGACGCATCGCATCCAACGGGCCCCAAAATGGTTGAGTTTTCTGCAACTCTTATACCATACGTTTGGATTCTTCAATTAAGAAGCATAAATGAGCACTTCGTCAACATCAAAAAGACCGGTCGTTTTTTAGCCTCACCGTCACTGTTCAAGACGACTACTCGGCCAGGGATAAACCACCACGGGAAGGTGACCACGTAGAAGACAATCATAAGCGCAACCGCCAAGACGGTCAACAGACGTAAACTCACACTAGATAGACATATTAAAGCATCCCTAACGGCGACTTACTCTTTCGAAACATTGAAGCAGATGTAGAACAAGTACGTGCCGAAGCAGGCGGCGCCAAAGAGTACCTGCGAAATGGAGAGATAGCGCACCGATTCCGCTCGGCTCCAAGCGAACATCATCATAGCCAAAGAAGAACCAATCCTAATTGCAGCAAAATCAACAGCTAGAGATTCATACGTTTCAAGGTTGGCAGGGATGCACATTTGCGTGAATCGCGTCATGTTACAAACGGCAACGGCGATTTTGTCGTACGGTGGTAAACCCGTTCTTCCAGTTTTCTGTGGATTTTTTCTCTTCACGACGTGACAAACCTTGTCCTTCTCGATGATACCGTTATAGACCTCAGTGAAGAGGCAACAAACGATAAGTATTCCAGCTAGGTTCAAAAAGATGGAGAAGACAGCTGGCGCGTTGTACATTGTGAGATAAAACGGTCCCCAAATATGCCACCCCGGATATCCAATCGCTGTGAACAGAAGCTGGAAAGCTGAACAGACCTTATTCGTGAAAATGAGAACTTTCACCTGGACCAAGCGCCATGCCGAGTGCTATCGGTCCAGTAATGAAGGCGATTGCTCTGGATCGATCCTTTGCAATGCTCGATGTTGAAGCATACGTTCGAATAAGACTCATATTGCCTAAAATTTCGTTGTCTCAGCAAGAGTATTCAGCTCGCGACTATTTTTTTAGTCATCGTAGACTCTCTTAAACTAGTTCGTCTTCACGAAGTGGAACGATGGCCTTGCCAAAACAGAAAGTAAACTCACCTGATCCGGCGCCAATGATGAAGCGGCTGAGAAGCATGGCGAAACGCTGGTGAGCCGGAAGAAACTCCAATACCAGGTCAGCAGGCGGGAAACTCTTTCGCTAAACACGAAAACAACCTGTGTCAGCGGTCAGGTTTCATCATTAAGCGCCATCGACTCACTGACCAAGCGATTCATGGAACTAAAGTTTCTCAGAGATGTTCAGCACGAGAGAGCGGTGAAAGTGGCGCGAAACTCGATGCTCGGTCAACGGGAGACGAGGAAGACGCGACAAAGGCGCGCTATGAACGCTAAGCCCGTGTGAAAGCTGACGCTTGCGCTCGAAAGAGCATTCGGGGAGGTGTGCGTGGGTCGATGACAAAGCGCCTTGCCGTGGGCGGCAGCAAATTTGACGCTTCAGCAAAGACCATCGACTGCGACTTGCGACCGGCCCTTAATGCAAAAATTTCGGCAACTTCGAATGGCAGATTGAGACTTTTAAATGCCTGTGTGACGCGTCAACCGCCGACGGATTGGCATGTAAATTACTTCTCCTCTATGTGCACGAAGCAGCGACGGTGAGTCGAAGTTGTTTGATCGTTGCAGCTACCTTATATAAATCGAGCGCACGTGAATTTTCAACAGGTGTTACTTTTCTTGAACGTTTGCAGTGCGTGTTATAAATGGTTGTTCTTCGAATGGGAAACGCACTTCCACACAATCCTCGTTTCAACTTTTATTTTGTTTTGCTGCTGTTGAAAGATGCGTTCCTTGCAAAATAATCTTTCACCCGGACGTACACTCTGACTTTTATAGCTTCTTTCTCGCTACGAACACTGTTTTGGAAGTGATGTTCTTGCTCGTTATTAATGCCACACTTGCAAAAGGGTGGGGGTGTTCACTTCATTCGTCCTCGTCGGCCGGCCATATTCTCCAGCGCTCTCCGCCACCGTCGCCCACATCATCCACCTAAGAGGAGCCGCCGACCATCTGCCACCATCAACGCTCGCCGGAGATAGCGCGGGCCTTTTGCCTGACAAGAAATCCATGTTGCGAGAGAAATTGCGTGAGAGAAATTGTGAGAGAAATCCATGTTCTCCATAAAGCCTTGCGGCAGCCATAAGGGAAGCCGCGACATTGTCATCGAGGAGATCAAGTTTTCCGCCTGAATCATGGAATTTCAACGTCGATTTGAAAGTTTCCGGCTAGGACCTAATGATATTGAATTACGGTAGAAAAATCGAGGAACACACTGCCTTGACGTCCTGCGACATGGTGACCCAGAAGGGAAGGCGCGTGCCAGATGTTTGTAGCCCACTTCACAACGACGACCGTTGTCTCGACACGCTCTATATTTTCTGTATTGGAAAAGTTGAGTAAGTTTTGCGACGAAAAGATTCTTCTCTATGCTTCGTGCCACTTGTAATCAAGCAGGCACTTTTAGATGCCACTCCGCTCACTGGGTGAGTCGTCTCAAAATTATTTCACTGTTGGTGGTTCGCATCGGCATTCCCTGTTTTTGAGGACGATTATTGTTGTTCAGCTTCGAGGATTTTTTATTAACCGCACTTCCTTCGCTGCATCGTCAAGTGCCGGAGATTGATAAAATTTTGGTCAAATGGTTTGTATCGAAAAACATGGATCACAGGAGTGAACTCTTCTTGACCCTTTCTCCATTGTTTTTATTTGCGCAGCCCGCGAACTAGATTCAATTTGGATGAGAATCTTTTAAGCTCTAGGGAATGCTATTATGGAGAATTCTCGAAAGCATTACGACCTTCGGAACACGTGCTTAGTTAGTTGGAGGCGCATGGAAGGAGCTGTCTGTGCAGGATTATCTCCTTTGATAAGAAAGGAGGACACGCGGCCTCTAACGTTTGGGATCGCGTGATGAAATTTTCCTGGCTTCCTCAATGGAATCCCCAGGTGACGCGCAACCTCATCGCCTTCTGGTATGTGTTCTATCCTCTCCTGCCTTTAGTTTCCAGGATTTTCGGACTATGTAACAACTACGCCTATGTGATCATGTTGTCCGCCGCCGAGGACATTATGGACAAGCAGCAAAACAAGACGAAGAATGACGAGGGAACTTGCGAGACATCACTCACTTCTCGCCACTGCTCTCACATGTCGACGGGCGCTGTCCTTCTCGCCGACATTATCCCCACTCTTCTCGTTAAGATTTCGTTTCCTTTCTTCATGCATCGTAT
>JAQIXL010003052.1:0-11338 GCA_034700245.1 Poikilolaimus oxycercus | reverse complement strand
AGTGCGGAAGGGTCGGTCAAAATCGGCCCGTGGCGGAAGGGTCGGGCCCGTCACTGACCGGGGTCGTTTAACCACTGTCTACCGGTACAATTGTACCTACGTACGGTAGACACTGAAAATTGTTTTTTTTGGATATGTCAAGATTGGTGAGACCCGCATAAATACGCATCGCAAACTCGTTTGCTGATTTGCTTCTTCATCGAGTTGCGATGAAGAAGCAACTTGGTGTACAATAAATTCTTCTTTTTTTTGAAGCTTTCATTCGAAGTCACTTATTTTGTATTGTAGATTATTTTGCGCAACGAAACCAACCCGATATTGCACATCCACAGAATCTTGTAACGCCGACCGCAGAAGACAAGAACTGCTGGGCCGATGACTCCGAATATGGAGACGACAACGAGAAGAAGCTCTGCGATCGCCAGCGCCATACTCAGATGAGCTTCTCCGGACCATTTTTTTCTGCAAAGACTATCGTACTTCTAGCAGTGTAGAAAAAAATGGCGTCACTCATTTTTCAGGGCAGGACCTAGAACCTGTCTGAATGAGACTCCCCCTGATCTCCAGGACTTCACAATCCAATTAACCTTTTGAGACGCTCTAAAGCGCATTGTCAATGCGACGACGGTTTCCAGAAATTTTTAAGTTTCACAATTGGAAAGCAAATTGAATGACGCGTCGAATGAGTCCTTAAACAATATGCACAAAATCGAGCCTTCGCGAAATGGATACTCAAAATGCCCTGTGCCAAAGGCTTTCAACTCTTTTACAGAAAATGTCTCCTGTTTTTGAAACACAACTTTCCCCTATGAAAACATATCCCACATTAATGAGCTATGTATGTATGAAGCGCACAACTTACGAAAGCTGTTTGTGATAGAACTTGATGTTGATAACGCTGAACGCCGTTGTAGGCAGCAGGCTGACGGCGTAAAGGACTCCTTCTGTATACAACCTGTAAAATGTGATATTTTCTACTGCAAAACGCATCCTTTCATCCCCCCCCCCACATTTACGTTTTTGTTGAAGCCAAAAAGCCAAGACGGTTGCATTCACATCAGTGCCTCTTCTCACCGAGATTTACCGACTTCATGCTTCTAACAAACTCTGACCCCCCAATCGATTTTACGAACTCCGAACAACGCCTCTACTCATCCAAAATATCGTAAATCATCAAGTGTCCAAAAGAATCCTCAATTCGTCGCACGAATTTAGACGCTCGAGAAAGTGACTGACCCGAATTCAAGCAGTTTCAACAGTTCGTCCTCTGTCAGCTCTTGTGGTGCTGGAGTTGAGGACATCGTCGCTTCGCCGAGGTCGCGGAGGCTCGTCGTGGCTGATGATGTGTGAGGGAGTGGGAGGAGAGGGGAAGTTCCACCTGCAAGCCGACTTTAAGTGTGCAACTCTGACTGTCTATAACGCTCGCAAACTAGACTTGCAGCATGCACACTTGAGTCCAATGATAAGCTCACGTTTGAACAGAAATAAAACTTTCGGCCTCACCCATGGACGATTTTGTTCACCTTCGTCTGAATTCTCCTCACGCCTCAAATCACGAAGAAAAACGTGGTCACTATAAAATTTCAGGAAACGGTATTTGGAAGGGGGGGGGGAATGTCGAACTTTCATTGCGATACTTTCTTTGCTACAACATCATCTGATTGTTGTTTTGAGTTTTTCAAAGCAACAGTTCTTTTGAAAAAAATGTGACAGGAAAAAGAAAGAAACATCTCGACAAAAGGATGAAGCCAGGGTGCAGCGAAATTCGCTCCACGCGACGGGCAATCTCTCTCTCTTTTGCTCTCGTTCTGTCTGCCTTGCTCATTGCTGGATGTTCCCATGCCCCGGCGTCATTCGGGGTTCCGCGCTGGTGAGGCACGACAATGAGCGATGGCCCGCGGCAATCTGGCGGCTTCGCGCCGAACCTCCTTCGAATCGTCGTCTTGCTTTTCTTTCATCGGACCTACTGAACACACAATCACACCCCCCCCCCCCTCCTTGTCCTCAAAGACAACGGTGCCTGTACGATCGTTAAGAGTGCAAGGAAGATTAAGGAAGATTTAAGAAAGATTTAGCTTTCGGAGTTAGTATGCGCATGAATTTGTTCTGTGAGGCTTATTTTAACATTGTCTTGAACAACATTCTCACAAACAGCTAACTCTCGATTTCAATAAGCGCGCCTTTGTTTTAACGTTCTTCTCTTCCTTGTTTACGCTCGTTCGGAGAATAAACCATGCGGCATTCGAATACCACAATACCATTTGCCGAGAATGAAATCTGCATCTCGTTATGAAGCTCGAATTTGAGCAACGAGATTCTAAAAGTTTTAAATGCAAGTTGAAGCACGAAATACATGTACAATATGATAAAATATCGGAGATAATGATGTTCATTTTTTTTTTTGCAAATCTAGATCTGATTCGTTTCAAAACATTTGAGGGAAAGTGAGCTGGTAGTTTTCCTCGGTTTTAGAAAACGAATGCAAACCGCGTTGTCATTCACGGACTATTTTCTCTTGTGAAAACAGCAAGAACGACAAAGACGACGGCTTTAACAGCTCGGCGAAGACTTCGGAAAGAAGCGGCCTGTCGGACAGCGGCCCAGCTGTGAGTGGGCTGCCAGACACATTGACAACTGTGCGACAACGAGAGGTAGAAAAGCCAGAAAAGAGATAACTCGCACTATCGTCAAACCTGAAACAGGTAGAAGGGCTTGCGCTTGAAATATGTACTTACTCACAAGTGAGCGAAGGTGGATACACTCGCTTCACGAAGAACACGGAGCGTTAAGCGTGCGTGGCTTTTCGCTTGCTAGGAGGTGTTTCGTTTTCAACCATTCTGCTTATTGCTAGAAGTGTGTACCAAAAATGCGACTTCATCTCCTCGTTAATCGATTATAACAGCTTGATTGAACGGACTGAAGACTTTGTCTGTCGACATTTCTTAGGCGCACTCTTTTATAGCGCTTGACACACAACGTTTGGATTTCTCTGTCGAAAGCTCTATTGCTTTGACAGTTATGTAGCATCAACTCGATGAACAAGAACCAAGGGTTTACTGAAGGAACATTTTTTTGGTTTTCAAGCTTTATTCTCGTGTAAAGCATGGCACTTCGTTAACGAGAAAACGATGGATTTCGATGAAACGCTGTGTCGAATTCTGGATCGGTGGCACGAGCACGCGACGCGGTGCGATAGTTAGCTTCCCTCTTGCCGGGCATTCCCCAAACAACCCAAGAGGTGCCATAGGTAGCGTCCACAACGGGTGACAGAGCGACGGCGGCGACGAGAAGGCACACGAGCAGCTGAGAGAATAGGCGCATCTTGAGAAGACTCTTCAGAATTGTGAGACGTCTCCGTGTCGGTGAAGGCTTTTATGCCGGCATCCTTGTTATCGAAGTCTCGAGCGTTCAGACCACGCCCAGTCTCCATCGCTTTCCCAATGCCGCGGGGGGGGCTTCGACGCTATTGCCGCGGGGCGCGACGCGCCGCGCGAAGTTTGGTTTGCCCACGGCCTCGGCACTTTTTCCAAGTCTACTTTTGGCCGTTAGACAGGTTTTTCTCCACCTTTTGGGCTAATTCAAAAACCCACGCGTAGCTCCTGACGAGGCGCACAACATATCAAAAAATCGCAGCAGAAGGTTCAATCCACACGAAGTTACAGCGATTTTTAGTCTGCAGAAAATGTTCGTTTCCGTCTGTCTGTCTGTCTGTCTGTCTGTCTGTTCGCATTTTTTCTGCCAGGCACTTAGGGCATTTTTTCTGCACCTTTTCTAATTCTGAAAACACCTCCGGAAAGCTTGAACACTGGGGATGATGCGCGAGTTGATAGATCAAGAATTGGTTGAGAAGCAAGAAAGATCTGGCCTTCTGAAGTTGGAAGATGCCTTTCACAGAGAAAACACCTGCATGAGCCGTTCAAAAGTTGAACCCGTGAGAACTACGCGGCAAATTGTCGAACTTTTTAGCATGAACCAAGTTTTTGCTCGTCGCCCGATTGTCTTTGAGACGAATTGCCTTTGAGTGCCGCGCACTGTCGCCCGGCGTTATGCTCTTCAGTAATCACGACGGGCGTCGCCAAGTCCGTAAGATCTCCCAGCCAATCTATTGTAGATCTCCCAAGCTCGTAAAGTCCCTGCCCCGAACTTATGGTTGCGATGGTGATTGTGGGTGTAGCCACAGTCACAGCTTATATTCATCAATTAATGGAGGTGCGACGCACCTCGGAAAAGGGAGTGAAATTATTTATTTAAAGAAACTCCTCGTAAAAGGGGGAAGTTTGGTTTACTCGGTCTTTACATCATTCGTCCTCGTCGACCGGTCGTGTTCTCCGACGCTCTCCGCCACCGCCGACCTCATCATCCGCTGGAGAGGAGCCGCCGACGGCCGTCGCCCTCGCCTCACGCTGAGGGGAAGCCGCCGCCGCCCTCGACACCGCGGAAGAGGGAACGCCGCGTTGGACGAGTCGCCGTCGACGCCGTGAAGTCCCTGCCCACCTGGCACTGGAGAAGCCCGGGCAGTATCTCCATCCACGGGACCAAGCTTCGTCTTCCCCGTGCCCAGCAGGCGTACAGCCTTGAACCCTGGGAAATAAAATCTTGAAAAAATCTTGAAATGAGTCTTCACGGGCAGACAAAGTGCGCGGGAGGACCGCTAAGGGACCGCAACAAACTCAAAGATTTGCAACTTCAACGTGATGCCCTTGTGTCCCAGGATCTTAAGTCGTGGGCTTCGTAGCGCTGAAAAGCCGAACTTCTGAAGGTGGATTTGAGCTTCGCTTTTTTTGTTTTCCTTGTGAAAATGATGATAGATCAGATCCAAAGGCTCTTCACACCATGTAATGAGGCTGGGCGAGTCCTTTGTCGATGACGCCGCGGACGAAAGCCGCTTACAACCTCGCAGGGCGTCTTCACGCGCTTTGCTTGACACTTTGACGAGATTGCTGAGACTTTTCGCTTTCTCCTCTGCGACGGGTCCGTGATGGTTTCTGCCATCAGGTTAGCTGTTTATTACTTCCTTGAGTGCCATCAGCGTCTTTTCTCTTTTATTACTGCCCATGCTAGCACCGGCAGTGAAGATATACGAGCTTGTGCCTGGAGAAACCATTGTCATTAAAGAGCTGCCTGCCCAACTTCGAACGCCGAATTTTCCCGAAACCGTCCCTAACACCGCCGCCAACATGACAGCCATCTTCATCGTTTGAATGTTTAGATGAGCGACAGGAAAATTCAGGTTCCCGACAATGAAACAATTGATGTGGTCAATTTGAATGGACGTTTTGACTTCCCGCCAATATTTAACGGAGTGTGGTTTGTTGAATTTTCTTAATTCCGCAAGTGATTAGGGTCGACGACGTCGTAGACACTAAATCAGGCTCTGGCAAACTCTATTCGAGTGTCGGAAATCTAACCATCGGCGTCTATCCCGGCTATAATCTGATTGCTTTTTGGAATGCCTTCGAGTTAGAGATCTCATTACACGCTTTCGACAGAAACTTCGAATTTGATGATGTCAACAGTCGTTATTTAAAGATCGAGTGCGTAAAACACAATTAGAGTGATGCGTTCTTCCAGTATAGAGCAAATTGCCCAGTTGAAGTCCGGACTAGAAACGCCGCTGAAGGCATTCGAGTGACCGTCGATATAGCTTTGACAACAGAATTCGGAAATGGATGGGTGTTATTTCGTCGTGGCGATACGATTCTGGACACGCTAACGAGGTCGGCATTTCGTTTTTGAAGCGTTTGTAAGAATAAGATTTTTAGCGTGAACATTTCGGCTGGAAACACTATCGTGCTCCACTTTGATGCCGACGATTTTTCCACCGAAAACGGTGCGCTTGTCATTGAGTGTTTCAATATGACTGTCTTTCGCCCGTTGGTCTACCTTTACGCCAAACGTACAGTTTGATTTTCTTTCAAACGATCATTTTAAGAAAACTCCTCATGCGCATATACGTTTCGCAATGGAACGTTTATACCGTATTTTTTCGGAGATCTTGAATTGTCAACAGATATGCAAGTTGCTTCAAATCAGGCACGACTGTTTTACCTCTCCATCTCCCTGGCGCGAAGCATTTCATTTGAAAAACCTTGGCGGAATTTTTATTAGGAGGGAGAAGGAGGAAACTCTTCTACAAGAAAAAGGGGAAATCCTTTTGGCTATAAAGCGAGAAAAGCACGTGAAAGAATATTGTACTTCCGAACAACCACCAAAGCAGAAGTGATTTTTAGCATTGCGTTTGGGAGCTGCGTCCGTTGCCAGGCACGGCCGTCGCTATTTTGGCGCACTGGGTGCACATGGAGGTGGGCGATAGTCTGATCATTTCATCGCCGTCACTAAAAGACATTCGGTTAGTTTTGAGCGAACAAAGTGCTTGAACGATGCAGCTTAACCGCCTCGAATGCGGATCATGGCATCAGTATTTATCCGCTGGAAAATGAAACCGTGACAATTACATTGCGCACCGACGCGGTCATCGAGCTTACCGGCTTCTTTCTCTACATCTCGGTAAACTGTAAGATAATTGTTTTAGTCTTCAATTTATGCGTTTTAAAACGTATTTCAAACTGAATTTATAGTGTGCGAATGCCCAAGATTCAAAGGCAACCGCATCGATTACCCGAGAACAATTGTGGATTCGTATCTTCAAACGAATGACTATTGCCAGGGGCGCTGCAACCTAACAGTTCCCTTCGTACGTACCAATGCCTGCGTTCGCAAAGTTGCTTTACAGGATATCGCAGCCAATGGCGTGCACTATCTTTTCAAGATTGATGTGTATGCCTCATTGCACGCAACGGAGCTAACAATCAGCGATGGCAGGGCTAATATAACGTGAGTGTTCTTTTTTCGAAGGCCACGTCTTGTAAAACGTCGTTTAGTCCGCCTGCGTTTGACTATTACAAAACAGAAGCGGTTTACTATGCCTTTGCTGAAACTTTCTGGATCGATCTCAACCCCACTCAACAAGTGTTTGAAAATGAAAATTTTCATCGTCACGTTCGCATCGATATTAATCAGATCGGAGGATCCAGCGATCCATATAAGGGTGTACCGATATTTCTGAACTCTACCATTGAGTTTGTGGCATTTCCATTGTCGATGGTTAGATCAACACAAGGGCCGGGTTACATTTTCATGGACGAGGAAAGCTTTGAACAAGGTTGCTCTTTTTGTTTAAAATTCAGAAGCGCGAGATCAGGCTTCATTCTCGTCATAAACGTGGTGAATATCTCAGACACTAGAGCGGGAACGCTGGACTACACGCAGAGCCTCGTGTTTCGGGGCGAACGATTCGAAGATTTAGACTTCATTGGAGAGTAAGCATTGTTTGTGTGCTTTATGCAACAACAAACACAGGTTTCGACATATTCTTGTGACGTACAACACGCCACGACCTTTTTTCGAGAAGAGTCTTGCTCTGTTTACGACAACAACATCTGTTAGTAGCGATTTCGTTGTAATAGCGGCTCGTACAGGTACGTTTTGAAAAATTTTATACGATTTCGTTCTAGAGACCCGCTATGTCTCCAGCTACCAGCCCCTTTATATGGAAGAAATGACGGCAACTTATAACGGAAGCGCTGGACGACCGCAGGTTTTTCAGTTTACCGGAGCAGCGGCCTGCCAGATTGTTACCTACGAGTGGCAGGTGCGTCAGCCTTCAAACTTATTCGCTAGATTTAAGATCTCGGGTCTGAGATGTGCTTTTTATGAGGGCGAAATAAACTACTACAACTCGTGGAGTGCAACGGGAAGCGCCGAAATTGAGTACGCAGTTTTATCGCAACAAAATTGTTCCTAAATAAATGCAGTTGTGGAGAAGACGTGGAAGGTGATCAGTTTCTTGTTCTGAACTCCATTTACCTGTCGCCTTTTACGCGCATAATGCCTCATCATTCTGTGACGCTGATCTACGGCACAAACTGTACGTTTTTCCCTACTTTCAACTGCGTTGTTTATTTCATTTCCTTTTCTGTAGACAGCGCTTTGTTTAGTGTACCCGAAAGTACGCGGAAATATCGGCGACAATGGGACTTGGTCGACTTCGGCTGTGAACAATCGTTGGTGCACGTGGCGTGCGATGCTCGTCACTCAACATTCGCTTAATTTTTGTTTAACAAAACTTGCGCTGGACGCAGCCTCAAGTCTCATCATTACCATCGATGGCCATGAAGAGTATCGGTGAGCGAGCATTTTCCTCCGATGCGTTCAGTTTCAATCAATCAAATCAAGGACTTGAGATCCTCTGTCAATTCAGCACCAACGTCAGTAGGATGGAATATTCTTTGAATCTCGCAAACATGACCGTCAATGACATGGTGCAAGTAGACTATTGGATCACGGACGAGTGCGAATGCGGAGCTTATGGGTGCGAGTGATTCTCGATAAAATTCAAAAAATGTTTAGGGATTTGCCGCAACATTGTCTCACAACAACGCCTCTCCCAACAACAACAACAAAAAACATCGTCACGACGCCATCTGGCAGTAATTGTTAATTCTGCTTTCTCGTAATTTCCAATCTTAAGACGACAAGCACCTAGTTGTGGTTCTAACTAGCTCTGTAGCCGCCGTTATCATCGTCGTTCTTCTCCTCGTAGCTGTCGTCGTGGTTTACACTAGACATCGGTTTGTGTTCCATTTCTAACGATTCTTTATGTTGCGGGCTTCTGAAACGCACGGAGGAGCTCTATGCCCTTATGAACCCCTACCGAACTAATGCGAATGCGTATGACGTCAAATCGTAAGAGGCAGACAGGAATATTTGTCACCGTTCAGAGATGAATGGGGCATTCCGTGGGAGCAACTGCTCATAGGCGAACAGAAGCTCGGCTCTGGAGCCTTTGGCGTTGTACTTCGAGGTTCCTCTCTTTTCGTCACTTGAATGTTTCAACATTAGGACGCCTGTTTTGCGAGCCGCCATTAAAAGCAATCTATGGAAGCCTCGTTGTCGGGCTGGAGATGAACGACTCGAACGATGTGGCGGTGAAAATGCTACCCGAATATGCTTCGATCGAAGATTGGTAGAGTTGGGTTCAACTGAAAGCACTACAAGTTCATTTAGTGCCTCGTTCTATGAAGAAATTGCATTCATGAAGAAGCTCGGCTATCACGTCCATCTTGTGGCGATGCTTGGATGGGTCTTTCAACCTCAATCACCAATTCTTGTCATGGAACTGTGTGAAAATGGCGATCTCCTCAAGTATTTGCGAGCACATAAAGAAGAGTTTATACCTAGCAACGAGGCAAGAACCACTTTGTGAAATTGCGAAACCCTGTTAGGAACCTCAGGATGCTCAGATCTTGAAACTCGTCTCTCTCGCTTGGCAAGTATGTGATGGACTTGTGTTCCTGGCCAGTAAGGGCATCATTCATCGCGATATTGCGGCAAGAAACGTGTTGTTGACAAAGTCAATGGTTGCAAAGGTTTGAAGTGTTTCGCACTTGTTGAGATAAAAAAAAATCTTCAGATCAGTGACTATGGTCTCTGCCGCCAAACAGACGACTCGCTCTACAATTCGAAAGGTGGCAGATTTCCAGTGAAATGGATGGCCATCGAAGCCCTCAAGCTATCGGAATTTTCAATCAAATCCGACGTGTATGAAATTCAATACAAACATAAAAATGCTTCAGCTGGAGCTTCGGAATCTTGCTCTTCGAAGCCTTTTCTCTCGGCGGTATTCCATACTCAGACTTGGGCAACGACGAAGTTCTGGACTTTCTAGAGCGCGGCGAGCGCCAGCCTCGACCCGAAGGCTGTCCTGACGATATGTGAGGTTTTCCGCACTCAGGGAGGGGTTTTCAGCTATTACTTGATGATGCGTTGTTGGGAGGAGAACCCGGAATTTCGGCCGACCTTCGAGATGCTTCGCGAGAGTATCGCCGTTAGAATGCGTCTTAAGGCCGAGCAATACGGCTATCTCGTTGCTGAGGGCGCAAGTCGGCCGACTAGCCGAAGACTAACATTCGTTGCGGAGAAGCAATGAAAGTTGTCTTGCGATTGCTACAGTATCTCAGAAAAATACCTCAGGAATTTTTTTCGACGCCAGTAACATGCTCTTTTGTTTTATGCGACTTTAATGCATCACGCTAATGAAGATTGTAAAAGGCCAGACAATGACCTTCTCATAATATTACAGAGGTATAGATTGCTTCAGAAAAGAAACGTGAAATCACTGAAAAAGGTTGCCCTTAGCGATTGCCAGCAGAGCTTCGAGGTATCCCCCGGAGCACTCGTCATTCAACGTCTGAACAATTTAGCTCACAACTGAACACTTTTGGAAAACCTCATAGAGTGTCTTGTTGTAAAGACGCTCATACTCCTTGCGAATAAGAGCGAGATCGATCTCGGAGCGTCCAACAAGAACGCGAATCAAGTCGTGGTCACGAGTGCCGGGGCCCTGAAACGTGCGGCACTCGTTTTTGCTTTTTAGGTTGACAGTCATAGTGAGCAACGAAATACCCTCTTTTGGCTCAAGATCGAAAATCTACCCTGCACGCATTGTGAATTCGTGTGGCGAAGTAGACCGCCTTGTTGTTCTGGACGTCGAAAATCGTTCGCAACGCGTCCTTGGCGTAGCGACTGAACTCCTTGTCAATCGCCTTTCCAAAGGAATGACCAAAGAGCTGAAAGATTTGCTCAAGCTTTCGTTTCCTCACCCTTTCGTACTCGGAAAAGATTAAACCTAGTTGAGGCGAGCTTTTGGTTGTGAGAATCTCGATGAAGACCTGCTCGTCCGTTCCCAACTTCCCTTCGCCAGCCTTGAAGAGTCTGTCCGCATCCTTGAAATTATTTGCAAATGTAAAGAAGAAACCTCAGCGGCCTTGAGCTGGTCAGTGTCAGTGCTCTCATCACGATTTCCACGAGAAAGAGTCGTGAAGATTGCCTTGAGAGATCCGGAGGTGTCCTTGGCGATGTCAGCCTCGAGCTGGCTCTGGAACATTTGCTCGTATTCCGCGCGAATCGCGGCGATTTCGGCGTTGGTGCGTGAGCCGAGGATCTCGACGAGGACCTTCTCGTTCGTTCCGATTTTCTAAAGCATTTGCCTCGTTTGAACAAAGAAGCGAAGAAAAACCTCGACAGACTGGTGCAATCTTACGGCGTCCTGTTGGGCAGGAGTCTGCAGCAGCGAGAGAACAACTGCCAGAGTTTCATCTTCTCAATCATTCCGGAGTTACCTTCTTCGAGGTCGGAGTCGTGCTTGAATAAGACCTTCAGCTCTTCCACTAAATCCTTGCCCGTCTGCCCATTGAAAGCCTCTTTCAGCTGCTGTCGCTGGGCGTTGTTGATGCGCGTGAGAAGATCGATCACCTGCATCAAAAGCGATGAGGAAACC
>JAQIXL010003051.1:0-11340 GCA_034700245.1 Poikilolaimus oxycercus | reverse complement strand
ATGAAGAAACTTACCCGTGGGGGTGCTGGAAGTGAAGTTTCTGGTGTAATGGAAAGTGCTGGAGCGACGGTGTTCAACGAAGATGAACCGCGATCATCAACTGGATCAGCCGCCTGAAACACTTTTGTTCATTTAGACCTACAGGACACCACCATGCATGAATTGTCTCACGATCATTGATTCAATCAAACAACTTGCTTGAAACGCACTTGAAGAGAAGTCGAAGGTCCGGCATCTTCGAGTACTTGGATGTCGTCCTCTCCATCTTCCTCTTCATCCGAGGAAATCTCCATTACAGCTTGACTCTTGCCATTCTGGTCAGTCAGAATGGTCACTGAACGAGTAAATTTCTCTGATTGTGAGAAGGAGAAAGCAAACCTCTGGGAAGGAAGGTCTGGATCAACTCGACCCACTCCTTCATAAAATCCGTGTCTTCAAAGAGGAACCAGTAAGGATTATCGGGAGACTTGGCCAGGAACAAAAGATTGTCGACGGTGTGTGGAGCCGGGATTGATGGCAACTTCACTGAAAGAAGTTCATTGCAAGTTAAGCTTCAAGTCTTGATGTGTTAAGTTTCAAGTCTCTTTTTAAAACGCTAGCTGTGTATTGAAACACGAGTCCGTGTGATGTATGCGAATTCGGAGCAGAATTCAGACGCCGACAAAACAAAGTCGTCGAAGCTGTTAAATTTGGGAATCAAAAACGATTTCACCCTTCGATGTTCTCAATTTTAGTTAATTTTGAGTAAAATTCAATCTCAAGGAATCTAACAATCAATAGCGAGAAAAGAAGCAAGACAAGAAGCTGCGGAGAAATATAAGTAAAATTTGTCTGGGAAAGTACAAAGTATCTCTGGTAACTTTAGTTCACTTTTGCTATACTTTTTTCGCTTCCTTCCTCGCCCGAGCATAGCAGAACAATGCGATGCTCAATAAGAAATGAACGAAACAAACCCAAGCACTCACCATTGCTCTGAATCAGCTTCTCTCCAGTCAAAATGTAGAAGCCTCGTTTGAGCGTCACATCGTGAGTGCTTCTCTGCACTTTTCTCTATTAGCTTCTTCATGAAACCGACCTTGACTTCGGGGTTCCTCCAGGACATGACTGAATCCGAGTAGAGAGAAGCGACGTACTTGACCCATTGGCCATTTCGTAAGAAGAAGACGTCTTCTTGAAGAATTTCATCGATTTCCGGCATGAATCAGGGGAGAGGCGATGAACGAGCAGCAGGAAGGGAGGCTGGGAGGTCCTGAGTGCCGAGTGGCGGGCGCGAAAAAAGAGCGGCACACAGAATCAGGTTCAATCAATAAGCGCGTCCTGGACAGGGGGAGGAGGGGGAGGGGAAGACGAGCAAGCGATACGAGGGGCAAAGCAGAGAGCACAATGAGTGATCTCTAGATAAGGGGACAGCTCCCCTATCCGACGCTTCCCCTTTCCTCACTTCAACAGCAAAAGGAATGCGGGAGCAAATAGCAACGTCATTCGTTAAAGCTCCCGGATGAGGAGGAGCCAGAGGATGAAGAAGCCATGAGAAGATCGAATCAAGGCGGGAAATTGGAAATGGAAGTGCGAAGACGACCTTCAAAGCCGAGGAATGCGACGCCATCGTCGAATGGGGAGCATTAGATGAGGGGAGAAAGCGACAAAGACCGTTGTCTCCATCGAACACACCACTATCAACGACAAGGCATTGATAGCCTCTCTCGCATCTCCGATGTCGTGATGAGAATGTGGCGTAAATCGAGCTGATGTCTATCAGATGAATGGGCTCTTTCTCTTCGATTGAGAAATCTGCTGATGAACAAAGTGTTTATTACAGCAGAAACTATGAAAACTCAATTAACAGTCTTTGATAGAATCAAGGCCTTCAGTAAGTTGACTCGGACCAATTGCGCTTCCTCTGTCTCTAAGAAGATGTAAAGGGACAAAATTCGCACATTCCCGAGCGCTTTGCAGCGTTTGAACTTCTCTACATACGGACGCTTCTCCTCCTCCGTCATGCCTTTCCAGATCGCTCCTAGCTGTTTCACTTTCTGAAATTTTCTGTGGCAACGGTGATTGCTATTGCTTACTCCGAGTCCGGCGTTGAGTTTGACTCCCTTGAATTCGTCACTAGTGGTCATTTCATGCTGGAACACGTTCCAGGCGCTACGGGGCGCTTTCAAGTTCGTCGAGGTGGCGTTCCTCTGTATTGCGGGCGGCGGAGCTGGTGCAGGCTCTGGCTCCGGCGTCTCGAACTCCTCAAGATCCTGCAAGAAGTTATTGTTCTTTTGAGTTACATCCCCACCGAATAGTCAAGAATGCGTTCCGGGCAGTCTGTCTCCGGGCGCAATATGCGAAGGAACTATGAGATATCATGAGAAAGCGAAAGGTAGCTTGCCTCTGAACACAGCTCATCGGTGATGGATGACTTGGCCGACACAAAGGAAGACGCTGAAGAACACGAACTTGATGCCACGAGCACGGCCTTATGAACCGAGGGGCCACATTGATCAGAGAGAGAATCTCGGAAGCATTGCGGCTGAGCAGTCTGGTCATAAACTCTTCCCTCTCTTACCTCATCATCTGACTCGTCTGATGGAGAGCGGCGTCGTCTTCTCATTGCTCGTGCACTCGTGGTTGGAGCATCCGAGTCCGAATCCGTTTCATAATCAGCTTGGAGTTCGACTTGCAAACCCAGATTGAAATCCTCGTGAACAAAGTATCGAATGTCATTCACGGTCTCTTCAGCAGTTTCTTCCTCATCCTCCGAACGGTCACTGTCTTCCTCCATCTCACAGACATCACTATCAGCTTCTTCCTGGATGCGAGCGTCTGAAGGCTCAAGAGCTGAAGGCGGAGCGTCAACGTGTTCAGGATCATCTTCAAGTTCGTTCTCTTGATTCTGAAAAGCATTCGACTTTTGATCAAAGGCAAATCTAACCTTGTCGGTTTCCGTGGCGTCGACGGAATCCTCAATCTCATAGTCAAGTGAAGTTGGCTCAACAGCAACATTCTCGGTCTCGACAGTGCCAACAACAGCCAAAAACGGCCTGTCAGAAGATTTGTCACTATCGCTCTCGCTTTCGGGTTCACGTTTCTAGAGTGTGTGAAACCGAATATTTTGTTACAAACTTCAGCTTCCAAAGTGACACTGCCACTGGTTGAAGAAGCTGCCTCGCTTTGAGAAGACACGCTTTCCTTATCAAGATGGGCGGATGTTTCAAATCCGAGTACTTGAGCATCGTTTACTTCAACTTCGACGCGTTCAATTGTCTGTTGCCCGTTTGCAGTCTCTTCAGCTGCGACCACAAGTGGTTGAATCTAAATACAATAAGGGCAGCGGCAAACGTTTCAACCTGCAAACTTGACGATGCCGGTTGATCTGCAGGAAGAAAGTCGTCATCATCAGCTGGTTGAACCTAAAATTGTGAAATCCTATCCTTTTGATACTCACTTGAATTGTTGGTGAGCCGTTCTCGGCGTTGAGAGAAGCGTTGTCTGAGAAATTCACCGCCGACTGAACAGCCGTAATATGCTGCTTTAACAAAGGCGTTTCGATGAAACTCAGAAACATTGAACCAACCTCGACGGCTTCCTCCTCGCCGTCGCTATCGAGAGTGATCACTTCGATGAGGCCACGTCTTGGCGAACGGCGACGATTCACTGAAATGTATTCATTTTCTATTGAGATGAAACACATGAAAGTGCTTGCTGGAATTGTTTTCAAAACTGAAGACTCTTCGGCAGTAAGCAGATTAGCCTTTAGACAGTTTCTACCACTTCATCGTGAAACATAAACAAACCAAAGCGTTGAATGGCCTTGGCCCATTTCGCAAATTGTTGAGGGCACTTGAAGAGCAACCAAGCCGAGAAATCGAACTGCGTCTCCTTGCTGATGAACAACAAATTGGCCGACGAGTAGCCGTCAGGAAGTCTTGGAAGAGTCATTTCAAAGTCTGAATTCGTCTGTGTTTACACGTTTACAAACGCTTCCTTGCTCACAGTTGGCATCGACGAGCTCTTCGCCGAAATGGGCACAACATCCCTTGTGCAAGGAGATGCTGTAGCTGTGTTGCTGAAGAGAGATGAAAAGAGAGAATGAATGAGACCTTGTGAGCGGGATTCACAGCCTTCCAGGTGAGGATGGCGTCGCTGTAGAGAGTAGCCTTGTGGGCGAGCCAGTGCTCGCCGATTGGACACGTCACTCGAACCATCAACTCCGTCTCAAGCAGGATCGACGTCTCGCGCAACATTCTGTATGCCAGAGCATAGAGAAAGACAATGGAGAACAAGATCGAAAGAACTTCGCGGAAGACTGCGATATTCTGGGTGAATTTAAGCGAATGAAAGCCTTTTTTTTACTGAAGTCTTGAGTTAAGAGAATGTCCTGGCCCACAAAAATCTGGAATTGAAACTTTTCTGATCCCCGACTACACAATGTTTGGACGAAAAAAAAAAAGTTCTGTTAAAAGTTTTCACTCTTTTTTTGAAGAACAAGTTTAGAATCGCGTGCATCGCGCCCGAGAATTAGCTATGAATGAGTAATCTTGATTTTCCTGGCATGTGAAACGTATTGCCTAACATTGAGAACACAGGGAAAGAGAAGGACTTGACCAAAGAAAGATGCGTTAGCAGAGCGACATGCCAACTGCGCCCCCAGCGCGAGACTGTCAATGAAGCGACTTGCTTGCACACCGACACGGAACCGCTCTTGCAATTTTTTTGCTAGAGCAGACCTTGCAAGCAAATCGTACACCGATGGGAAGTCCGAGATTGCCCTGGGAGGTTGTCATTTCTGTCAAGGAGAGAGTACAGGCTTCAGTCAACGAATATCGTGCTCTTGGTGAAGTTAACTAGTCACAGTGAAACAAATATTGTAGCTCGCCTCCTTTACTGTGAAGAACATTCACATGTCGTAGTAAGAGCGTTCACTTGCAGTTCAAGCCTCGTTTTTCAATCGGCTCAACGAAATGTGTTCGATATCTTCTCGGAAAGATTTGAAACGTGTTGATCTCTGATGACACATTCAGTGAGAAGACGAAGAAGACAACAAGTGGCGGAGAAGGGGCGAGTGGCGGCGGTGGCAGTCGTGGCAGATGGCCGGCGTCTAGCTCTCCATTCAATCGCCTCGCCCCGCTTCTCAGTTTTTAGTCGCCTTCACCCTTGTCTGACAAGTCGGCACCTCCTCTTCCAGACTCTTTGCTGCTCAAATTCCATTTCAAGTTTGATTTCTTCCACGTTTCAAGTCTTGATTGTAATTTATTGAATAACCTCGAATGATTCTTGCTTCTCCTTCGGTTCTTTTGTGAATGCTAAAACAAATCAGCGAGCATATGAATCTTGGAGACACGTTCTTTGGTAGAGAGACTGAAAACTCAAGATTTCAGTCTGTTGTCTCGAAGAAACAATTATGAGCAACTACGACGAGGCGACGGCGTCATCCTCCTCGACCGATCTTCGTCATCCACCATGCGCCTCATTCGAGGCCTTCATGACCGGCTTCTCCATGCTGCAAATGCATGTGCGTTTCCATCTTTTATCTAAAGAAAAGTTGGGTTTAGATGCCAATGCCATTTCGGGAGCGCCCACAAAATGAAACTGAAAAACCGGTCCTTGAAGTTGTAGCCGAATCTGACGTTGAGGAACAACAACCTTCTGGCTTATTGTTAGAAGTTCCTCTGATATCGACGTTATCAGATGAAATCAGTTTTTCTTGCCCTCAACCTTCAACACACACGGTTTATTCTTTCAAGTACAAGATCTTTGAGTTCAGCCCATCAACCCACCACAAGTCGTCGTGTTGGGTGGCAGGGAGTACACATTAAAGCGCCCTCGAACTGGCTTCGAACTCTTTTGCAAGAAAGTGCGATTGAATCTCTGTCCAAGGGATATGACCAGCTCTTTGGTCTGTTCCCTTTTTGAGAAAAACTATTCGAACAGGCGAATCGACGCCTCGGTGAAGTTTGGCGAGGTCTGAGTAACGAGGAGAAGGGCGTCTACTACGAGGAGGCTGATGCCCTGGCCGAGTTTGAGAAGATTTGCCCGCAGTACAAGAAGGTAAGCCTAAAGACAGTAAAACAGAGCCCTTAGCGTTACAAGAAGAAAAGAAAGAGCAAGAAATCTTCGGAGGAAGCGGAAAAGCAGCCCAAGGCGACCAAAGACGATCTTGCGAATACTTAGAAACCTATAATTTTGTAATCACTTCACAGAGAGAAAGGGAAATTGGTCTCACTTCGATTTGATTCTCACTTATCGTTCGCCATAAACATATCCATTTTGACAATTGAGAGCAAAATTATGATGTGGCTTTGGATGTCGGTGTGGGGTTGATGAAGTGACTGACCCACCGAGAGATGGGAGGTGCGACAGAGCTCGGCCTCGACCCTCAACGACTTGCCAACGGCAAGCGTCGCCGCGTCGTCGTCACTGTTCGTTTCACGGGTCACTCAAGTGCTAGACAGAAGAACTTCACCGATTTCTTTTGCTGTCAGACTTTCAAGGCTAATGATAAGACTTTTAGCAATCTTCGTTGTTCTGGCTATGTTTCATGTGTTTCATTTGTTGTTTTGGGAAAAGTTACCCGCAATTGATGCTCGGTATTGATCATACTTTTCAACGCGATTTTGCTAGGGTTCTCGCTAACGAATATGCTTCGATGATCAACTATTAATCGCACAAATTCTCAACGGCAGTACCTGTTTCTGAATGTTTGTGACTCTTTGCAGATTGCTTCTTTCTTTCTTCGCAGCACAAATGTCGACGCGTTCAAAGTACAGCCGATTCCCAGCTCCGAGCAATTTTGTGAAGTCTCAAAACTGGGAAGTTGCCAAGTTACATGTGAGTTTTCTCTCGAGCTTATCTCTTTCAGCATCCACCTGGACCTCGAGATAGCATTGTTTGGGACACCGTAACAACAGACAAGGAGGCCCTCTTGCAGGTACTTATAGTTCAACTTCTCAAATTGACTCTCTTCAGATGAAAGAAGCCCTCGAAGCTCTGGAAAAGGTGAAGGAATCGATCGAAAATGAGCCGCCGCCCGATTTCAAACCTCAAAAGAAACCCAGGAAGCGAGTCTCAGACGGCACAAAGCGAAAGAGAACAAAGAAGGGCGAGGCGTCGGCGCAACCTCTTACAACTTCATTGCCACTCGCATCCTCTCCCCCAGTTCTTTCATAAGGGTTGAGCCCGATCTTCTCTTTTTCCCGTGTAAAGTTTCAAGCTATAAAGTGGAGCTCCAAGAAAAAGACGTCATAGGCATCGATTCAGCACCAAGCACTGACAAGCTTTTAGGCCCAAGATTTTGTCGGTAGCGACACTTCTTTTTAGTTGCTTCATCTCTTTGCCTGAATTCTTGGCGTTTGTGAAGGAGCTCTCGTGGCGATTTTATTCTAGCGTTCTCCTCTGTTCCGAGAAAATCCCGTAGTCTTGATTCGCACGGATGAATAACCCAAACGACACCCACAACAACCTCGTTCCCTTCGGCACTAACTCACAACTTCCACTCTTCATGAACCAACCTTCTGGGCCGCCAACAGTTTGTTCTTTACACCGATCACGAGGTCTAGGTCTTCCAATTTAACATCTTCGGTGGTGGCTCGGGAATTCTGAATGCCTTGGCCGCCTCGCTTGTATCTCACAATCAGGTCAGCTATAGCACTTCTGGCTGAAGCAAAACTTCGTTTCTTTAGGAAAACTTTGCTGGTCAGCTGCTGTCCACCTTACCATCTTTGCAGACCCTGATGCCTCACCAACAGGTGACGCGCTTTAACAAAAGATGTTGACACCGTTGCAGAATTTCATGCTGCCCCTGCAGGACTCGCTTTCTGCAAGGCAGATTCTGTCTGCAAACCAGCCAAAGCTGCAGCAAGAGGTACGGTAGCTAAAGGAGTTGGAAATTTTTAGAATCACTTGCCAGCAAGTCTGACTGAGCCACAACTAGTCGACGTTGCACCAACGGTCACACAACAAGCACCGTTAGGAGGCCAAAACGGGAATAACTTGGACTTTGCGGCGAATCCAACTGGAATATCAAGCTACAACACATTTGACTCCTCCATCAGCCAGCCAGTACGTGAGAATGGCGAAAGCGCCTTCTTGAGAGTTCTGTCAGCGGCTACAACACATAGTCCCTCCATCGGGGTAAGCCTAAAAACTGGTCAAAGATTCATTGCAAGGTCATCGACGACTCTCAACGACCCTTTGAGAGCGCTTCCATTCTCAACAACGTCGACAGGGAATCGCCGGTTTGTTGATTTCTAGAGAGGCTTACCCAGTTTTCAGCTTCAGTCCCTAGTGGTGAACTCCCCTTTGGGCATCGAGGAGATGCCGAGACTGAGTCCGTTACCGGCTTCTCTTCCCCAGACTCCACCACCTTCTCTCAATAGTCATGTGCAGGAATGGGTTGACAACATCATTGGCTTGGCACCTGTAAGTTTCAAACATCGAGAAGTCGATTCAGCCCTCATCCTCACGTCGTCGGTCTTCGACGCCGGACAGCACGGACAGCGCCGCCACCGTCGCCATGCAAGCCGACATTGAAGCGGTGAGCCTTGAGTCTAATGTGGTGCATTCAAAAGGATCACACTTATTCAAAGCCGGCAGAGCAACCAAGCCCAGAAAGAAAGGCTCGCTCCAAGGCCTATCACGTCTTCATTCGCAAGGAGATGCGCAGATTCCGAGCCCTTTTCCCCACTTGGCCTTACAAAAAGGTGAGAGAGGAGAGCTAAATGAAAGCGCACAGGTCCGAAGCATCTTCGCGGATCGCTGGAGGAGCATGTCCCTCAACGAGAAGGCTCCCTACGAGGAGGAAGCGTTGGCCAAATACGTAGGCCGTAATCAGGAGAGAGAGCATCATCATCATTGTTGTCATCGACAACATGAAGGAAGTGGCAAACACTAGCTTGAGCATCCACTCGCCGGCTGCTTTTGATTCTTCTTTTGATTCTGACATCTTCTTCCTTCTAAGCTCCCTCTCTGTCTCTCAGTGAAGTACATGTTATTTTGGTTCAAATGCAGCTCAACACACACAAAGTTCACACACGTTTTATATAAAAGAGTCGGGATTGGGTGGGATTCTCAAAGGGTCTTCGGCGCCGTCGTCGGGGCGGCCGACGGTGACGGTCCCTCGCCCGCCTCGATGCCCGTCTGAAGTCGTTGAGGGCGGGGAAAGGGAGGCACCTCGATGAACTCGATAAGATTCTGCATGACGACTTCCGGGTCGAGCATCTCCAGGTCGAAGTGGTCGGCGTGCTTGATGCTCGCCTTGTTCGTCTTCCTCATCTTCCCGAACAACTTCTTTAGCTTCTCTTTCGTCTGCAACAATCTTGGTTGAAGGACCTTCAAAGGCACCTCTGGGGACAGCGAGCCGCTTGCGCTTCCGCTGCCCGAAGGGCTTCCGGCTGGGGCAGCGTCGGTGGCTCCTCCGCCACTCGAAGACGGGCTTCCTGCTCCAGGTGCCGCCGTCGACTTTGGGTCGAGGCAGTGGACGGCGACGGAGAGAAGGAGGAGGAGGAGAGCGGAGGAGAAGAGAAGACGACTGCCCATCGTGAAGATCCCGATACCTTGTGAGGAGGGAAGCTGACTACGAGATGCGTGATGATGGAACTTTGAAAGATCGGAATGTCTACCCCAAAATTGGGACTGCATGTTTCGTTCCATTTCCTGAAGAGACAGGCAAGGTCAAAGTTCATACAAATCTCGCGAAAGGCAGTTCTAGCCAGAATTCTAGCAGATCCAAAATCTTGCAGTCGAGGTCGAAAACTACGAGATGAGAACTTCACACGAAAGTGCTGCAAGACCTTACTAACTGAATTTTCGGCACTCGATCATTGCTTTGCGCACGTTTCGAAAGTTTTTCTTTTTGTTTTCTCGTCGAAGATCGCTCTCTAGCATCCACGTGAATGTTCTATCGAGTTCCCTTCCCTTTCCTTCCCCGTCGCCTACTATGCGGCTGCATTACGTTAACCAAAAAGATCAAACTTGAAATTGGCAGCTCTTCAAGAACAAAAAAATCTGTCAAAAATGTCTCTGTCTGCAGCTCAGACAATCCTATGTTCCAGATTATAAAAATTGGGTATGAGAATTATAGGCAACACAAATTTTTTTTTACAAAACACAGATATCACGAATTTGAGAGATTCCTCACAACGTATCGGGATCTTCGCGATGGGCAGTCGTCTTCTCTTCTCCTCCGCTCTCCTCCTCCTCCTTCTCTCCGTCGCCGTCCACTGCCTCGACCCGCCGGCTGCCGGAGCAGCCCCTGGCCCGGCCGGTGGTGGGGCGAGCGACTCGCTGTCCCCTGAGGTGCATTTGATGAACTTCGGCTAAGGCTGCTCTCAGACGAAAGAGAAGCTAAGGAAATTGTTCGGGAAGATGCGGAAGACGAACAAGGCGAGTATCAAGCACGCCGACCACTTCGACCTGGAGATGCTCGACCCGGACGCCGTCATGCAGGCGCTCGTCGAGTTCATCCAGGTGCCTCCCACTCCCCTCTCACGCAAGCATCAGATGGGCATCGAGGCGGGCGAGGGACCCGCACCTCCGGCCGCCCCCACCACAACAACCACCAAGAGCAAGCCGACGACGACGAAGGAGACAACGACCACAACGCAGCCTCCGCAGCCTCCGCAGCCGCCGCCGACAACCACGACCACGCCGAAGGAGCCGACTCCGAAGCCGGATACCACAACAACGCTGAAGAGCACGACCACGACTCCGCCGAAGCAGACCACCACGACCTCGACGCCTCTGACCACGACCACGACGCCTCTGACCACGACCACGACGCCTCTGACCACGACCACGACGCCTCTGACCACGACCAGGAAGCCCGTGACGTCGACGCAGGCGAAGCCGACCACCACAACCACGACGCCGCCGACCACCACGACTTCGACGGTGAAGGGGACGCCGCCGACTACGACTAAGCAAGAGACGGTGGAGGCGGACGCGAAAAAGCTGCGTGAAGCGGCGAAAGAGAAGGAGAAAGCGGCGCAGACTAAGCAAAACGATGTGGTGGCAAAGAAGGGGGATGTGGAGAAAAAGAATGAGAAGGTGAAAGAGGACAAACAGAACGCGGATCGGGCGAAGATGGAAGCTGAAGCAGCGATGAAGAATGCGAAGACGGACGAGGAGAAGGAGGAGGCGAGCAAGAAGATCAAGGATGCGCAAGAGGCGATGGAAGCTGTGAACGACGAAGAGATCGCGGCGGAGCAAGCTGAACTCGAAGCGAATCAGCTCGAGAACGAGGCCAACGTGTTGAAGCAGCAAGCCTCGGATCTCCAGAAGCAGGCGGACGACCTGGAGCATCCGCCGCCGAAGGGGACGACCTCGACGCCCAAGCCCGAGACGACGACACAA
>JAQIXL010003050.1:0-11341 GCA_034700245.1 Poikilolaimus oxycercus | reverse complement strand
GAAAAACAACGAGAGCGACGATCTCACAAAGAACCACAATTACCTTCAAAGCTTGAGAAGTTTAGAAAAACAAACCGTGGTGTAGACGCTTCGATCCGGTCTGTGTAAAAGCTGGTGTACGCGGTGTACGCGGTGTACGCGGTGTGCACACCGCGGCTGTGTAAAAGCTGGTGTGCACACCGTGTGTAAAAGCTGGTGTGCGCGGTGTGCGCGGTGTGCGAGAGATTAACGTTAACCCAGTTGAAGCAGAAGCTTTGCAAGGACACACAGTAGATTTATTTAGTGAAAAGAGCACGAATGAGAAGAATGACGGTGACGACGTTGCAAAAGGCGGTAAGCAGTTGGCTTGACAGAAAGTTTAAGACCAAATCACCCTGGAGGAAGTTGAAGATGGACGTTAGCCAGCCCTTTTTTCCCACTTCCAGCTCTTCGAGTGCTTGCAGCGTTGCTTGACGATCCACTAGGGACTTGTACTTCTCACTATAGGCGACCTCAAAACCGCCGATATCTCGACCGTCTTCGACAACGAGCATCCTGGCGACAGCTGTTTGATACTTGAGGATTTGACCAGAGAAGACTGAGATGTCATCCGAGGAATGTGAAGGAAGAATGACGCGGCCAATCTTCGCGCTCTAAAGTAAGGTCAATTGAAGGAAACCTAAGGGAAGCCAAACCTGTCCAGGAGGGATATGTATTTCGATGACAGGATAATCAATGAACTCGCAACTGAAGACGATCCAACTGTCGTTGATCATCTTCATTCGTTGAAGATAGGATCCCGTGGTGGCGACGATGTATCCATGAGAAGTAGGTCTCGAGTGTACGAAGTGCTGCAACCGTTCAGCCATTCAATTAATGTAACAAGCCCACTTCTGGCGGTTCATCATTGGAGGTCAATGGGCACTCGGAAGAGAGGACCTCAGTTGGCTGCGGGACGTTGATGACGCTTGTCTTGCATGCGCGCTGGCTATTCAACGAGAAGCCGCATGTGTCCGAAGGCAACGCGAATTCGCGTACGACATGGATGCGAGGAAGAGGACGATCTGAAACAAAAACAAAGTCGTAAAGATGGAAATGCTAACCGCTCTCAGGGATGGTGAGAAGATCAGTGAGAGCTTTCGCATCCGACCTGGCCACCGCATAGGCTGGAATCCTGGGGATGACATAATGCTGCTTGGATCGATCGAAGGAGCCTTTGTGCTGAACCTTGAGTAGATTGTGGCCACTTGAGAGTTTGACTATGGGAAAGCACACCTACAAGTATTGTATAATTTGAAAGTTAAGATTACTTTCAAAGTGATGACCGAATCCCGAACGTCTAGAAGTTCTGCCTGTATGAAGTTTGATGCTGTCGTGAAACGAAGACTGGCGAGCAATGTCTCATTGGGATTTGAGCCGAGATCTTTTGCAATTTCACTCCAAATGCCCTCATCCTCAAGGAACGCGCTTCCAAGAGACTCATGAGCTGTCGCAGAATTGAGGGCCGTCTTAATGTCCGTGACGGATTTGAGTACGAAGTTGTTGAAGAGAGAACGGTAGTTACCCCTGGAGACGTTATAGCGAACGAAAGACTCACTCTAGCTGAGTAACCTTAATCTGGCTATGCAGAAGATCGGTAGCGTTGATTAAATCCTGCATCTGATCCTGGACAATGTTCTGAAAAGCGCCGAATTGCACTGTGGATGGCTGACAGACCATACTGCGCGTAATCCGATTGATGGCTTCAGTTTGTTTGTTAAAAACAAACTCATTGTGAATCTGAAACCCGAGAGAGACGACGGCGTTTCCAATTCCGAGTTCGTTTCGACATATTTTCTCACTCTTTTTTAGGGACAATGCAATTTGTGCAGAAACGCGCAACCCCCCGTGCTTTTGTGGGGTCGTGCTTCCGCCTCGAACACATGCAGCATCGACTGTCCCATTTCCTCGCTAGCCATTTTCGCCTGCAACAACCCCGGCTTCCTTCGATTCCTGTGCAGCGAAGACTTGAACACGAAGACACTTCGCAGAACCTTGCTGGCTATGCGATCAAGCTTCCTCTTGCCTGAAATTGCGGAGTCAAAGAAGATTTTGATCTCTTTTCTGCTGTCGCAAGCATTCACGGTAACGATTGTAGCGCCAATGGTCAGCTATTCATTCCAGAAATCCTGGCGCCAGATGGTGCTTCTGAATCGTCCCATGGATGTCGATTTGATGGGCACCATCGACGACAACTTCAATTCTCATTTCACCATGGAAACACTCTTACATGTGTCCTGCTCTAACAAGAAGCCCTGTGTTCGCTGGTGACGACATGCCTCTCCCTAATGCCGTCTTCATCAGCAGACTTTCTGAGTTCAACTGACGTTTCAAAGCATTTTCTCAGAGAGCATCTTCCTGCTATGCAGTTCGAGAGGGCCACCCTTCAAGTCTGCACTGAACCAGGGTGCAATGCTCGACTTCAGCACACCTTCATCACTGACATTCCATGGATGCTGAGCGTTAGCCTCGTACAAATGGTTCAAACTATAGCCTTTGACCTTCCCAATGTGATCGAGATCGGCAATGCTAGGTACCAGTCTTTACATCGTTCACATTTTCTTCTCTAGATACCGTAAGGCGTCCATCTGTTATTACTCAGAGGCACGCAATCATTTCTACTGTGCTGTTATGGAGGCCAACGACTGGCATATCTATGACGGTCTCATCGCCGAGCCCTACACAGGGACTCTTAATCGAGCTCGTATTAGGGAACTCTGTTCGGCTGACCGCGTGGAATACGTCTACTATTTTCGACTTCCTACGCCGAACTCTTAATTTTTTGTCGTTTTGTTCTCCTTCTTTCGATAAATCTTTTCGACTGTGACACCTTACAAAAGCAAGCCGTATCACATCCCTTTGCTGCAACACAGCAGTTGTGCACCGTCGCACACCGCGCACACCAGCTTTTACACAGTGTGTAAAAGCTGGTGTGCACCGCGTACACCGCGTACACCAGCTTTTACACACACCCATTGCAAACCGCTTGAAGGCAGGCAGTCGCGACAACAAAACATAACAAACATTTAAAACTTTTGCACTACACACAGTGTAAACACTGATTAAATTGAACAGTTATTGGATTATTTCGAAACGATATGACTTATCATTGTTCTGAGCCCTTGGCACATGCTTGATTTGATCATTGCAGAGAATGTGTGCTAATCGTTCGTCGAGCATAAAAATGGGTAAAATGAATGTAAAGATCACTCATTGTCAGTCGTTTGGAAACGAGTCGTTTTAACAACGCACGTCGGTCTTGAAGCAAAAGCTTTCCTTGCTCATTGAAATTCCGAGATGGAAGGTGGGAGGGACCCAATGCAATGCGTGTGGGTTTCAGGAAGCGGTTTTCTCTTTTTTGTTTTAAAGCTTCGTTTAGTAACTGCCTAATGATTGTTTTACAGCAGTTGCTTTAAATGATGCTATGGCTCTCCATATATGAGAGCTCGGTGTGTTACAATGTTTCGGAAAATGTTCCGTCGAAGAAGAATTTTTTGATTTTATTTGAGGAGCGCGAGTAGCTTGCTTTAACATAAAAACCAACCTGCTTCGATATATTATCCACTTTTGAAATTCGGAACACGTATGTGGTGGCGTAGAAAATCAAAGAGCGAATGAAGACGTAAGGATTATGCAATAGCGAACGGTTTTTAGAGACTGTTATCAACACGGCTGCCGGGTTGTAGTAATAACGGCAGATCATTGTGTCTGTTGTGTTTTACTACAAGTTGGCGAAGAAACGCATGGAATTTATTTCGGCGTGGAAATTGTGGTTGCTATTCATTATGCACGAGCATGCCATGGGCAAAGCGATGCGGGCTTTGTTGAAATCAAACTTCCTAGGGGCGGTTGCCATGGATTTCAAGGCACTGCAATATAATACTACAATGATTTGAAATTCTTTTCATCGAATAGCCTAATAAATGCTTTGATTTTGCCAACGAAAAAAACTGAGAATATGAAAAGGTTATGAGACAAAAGGATCAAGTGAGCACAAAACCGCGTTGACCAATCAGGCGTGAGATCTTACAATTGCCCCAATATGTTTAATTTCGATGCGATCATCGATGATTGGCGTTAAGAAATTGCCAAGAAAATTTGCCGGTCAGAGGGCTTAAAATTAGAGGTGTCAATCGTTCAAAAAACAAGATAAAACTCGAAAACGCTTGTCGGTCCTGAAGCAAAAGCTTTTGCCGCTCATTGAAATTCGAAGAGAGAAAGGAGAATACAATGAGCATTGTTTCAGCGATTGATTCTCTTTTGCTTTTATTCTTTTAGATTCTCGCACATATGATTAATGATTGTTTTGCAGTGCTACGTAAACGACGCATATGATAACGACTCTCCATATATGAGAGTCTTCTTTGTAATTTCACAGAGCGACATTTTCAAGCGAACGCGAAAAAATATGGTTGGACCAGAGGTAGAATAACAAACATACAACGGCGGAAATATATATTAAGAATTGCTTCGAAATATTTGTACACTTTAAGAGAATGGGAACACGTGTGTGCAGCCGAGTAAAAAATGAACACTAACTCAAATCCATTAATAAATAGTAACAGCCGGTCATTGTCTCGGATGAATTACGTTAAACATTGGCGAGAAACACAAGAACAATATCACATTTTAGAAAAACAAAGCAAGCTTTGTTGAAATCAGACTTTGTAAGATTAGTCGCCTTATTAAATATGATGAATCCTAAAAATTCGAGACCACGGTGGTGCTGAATTCATTTGATTGAAATGCATAGTATTGTAAAATAGCCAAATAAATGCTTTAACAATTCGTGAAACTTCACATATCTTATTGCTAGGAAGTCTCCCATCTGGTTAAGCTTCTTCAGAAACCACACAGCTGCACCTTCGCTTCACCTGCGAGCTCATAGCTCGTTCTGTGAACTCGACTTCAACAAAATGAATATTTGATATTTGAGACGCAAGACTAATAAAACCAGAGGAAACGGCCATCGCGTGACTGTCAGTCGTTTTCGTTTCATCGTTTCCATCAACTCTAATGGTGGACTCTTGGAAATTCAGTGGTCTTCTTCACATTTCTCTCGAAGAGCCAGTTGTTCTAATGTATGCGTCAAAGGCAATTTCCCTCGTCAGTGTTCTGATTAACGTCGCGGCTGCTTATTTGATTTTGACACGGTCACAGACGATGCGCGTCTACAGCTATTTTGTGCTTAACTTTCTGGTTGGACAAGTTTTTTTTCTTCATAAAGCAAGCAGTTTTAGATCACCAGCTGCGTGGTTGAATGCTACACGCATTTGCTGATGTGCCCGGTGTTGTTGTTTCCCTACATGGCCTTCTATACAACAGGCCATTTTGGCGCATTTTTCATATTTCGTCGCATGCTCAATTAGTAAGCAATCTTATCTTCACACGGGAGAATTTTAGGTAGTTTTATTTTATTTTATTGTTTGTCAAGCCTTCTCCATTATGCTGATGCTTTATTGGAGATTCCAGGTTTGAACTTTTATTGAGTTGCGGCAATTGTTCTACCCACTTGCAGGTGGCTCAGCTACCTGGCTCAAAATGGAGATTTCAAAGACAAACCCACATTTGGTTGATCGTCTCACTTTACGTGTCGCCGTTATTTTTGTTCGCCTACATGGCCACCGGTCGGCATGAGCGACAGGTGCTCGTCGAGTTCTTGAAAAGCCAGGCCTGTTTTCATTAGTTTTTGAACTCGAAAATCTGCGAGACGTCTGAGGCTTAGAATGCAGTGGAAAACTGTATTTTAAAAGTACATTTTAGAGCGACGAAATAGGCCTCAGCCTCTTGAAAGAGCCGTCAACCGACATCTACGAAGCACGCATCAATCCAGCTTTTGAACGGGCCGCAAAGTCAATCAGTATTGTTGTTGCTGTTCTTGCGGTCACTATCGTTGGCATGACATTAGCTACGTAAGTTTTCCCACTACAGCATTTCGTTCAAGATGGCGTACTCTGAACAGGGCAATGCAAGAAAACAAGCGACATCACCAACGGCAAACGCAGGTTCTGCGTCGGTTGATTATTCAGGTGGCTATGTATTGACTCCAAATCGACTCCAAGTTTCCAGATCTCTCTGCCATTGGTGCTTCTTGTCATTCCGATGCAGATTTTCTTCCTTTCATTGGATCGTCATCTCGACATTCAACGTAGGCAGAAAAAAACCAACTAAAGAATCTTTATCAGAGCTGAATCATTGGATGCTCGCCCTAACTTCCTTGCATTCGCCTCTGGCCACGACGGTTGTTCTCCTCTTTACAACACCTTATCGCAAAGCGATGCTCGAATGGTTCACGACAAGAATTCATGTCCTCTATGTCTTGACACCTGTGCGAGTTCAAGATCCTTGTATGCAATAACTTGATGATGCTGAATTCGAATCGTTCACATTCTTTGACATCCGCCTACTGGTGAACACGTGGCTGAAAACAAAGCGTTGAAGTGCGGCATGAAATGCTAAAATCAAGACGGTGACGATTGGTAAAGGTGGCGTTTGAAAGTATTGTTGGTCTTGAAGCAAACGCTTTCTGCGTTCATTGAAATTCGGAGAAAGAGAAAGAGAATAAAGTCAAAGAAGAGCCTTCTTAACAATCGATTTTCCTTCTTTCCCGCTTCACACTGTGTTTGATTTTCTAATGGTTGCTTTATAGTGCCTGCGTAAATGCGGCATAGAAGACTCTCTGTATACGAGAGCCGCACTTGGGATTTTCGGAAAATAACTTTTCGAAGAAAAAGTGTTGAATGCTTTGGTTACCCTGAAGAAAAGCAAGGCAATTGTAAAGCGATTAAAGACGGAACGTGCTTCAAAAGATTTTTATGTCAAGACCAGATTGGAAACACATTTGTTCAGGCGAATAAAATCGAAGGACAGTTAGAAGTCTAAGTCTTCTGAAATTAGGAAACGCTGAATCTTTAGAGACAGTTGTCGAGAGTGTTTTCGTATTGCATTAGCATTATCAGCAGCTCATTGTGACAGTTGTGTTGCAAATTTGTGCGATAGACAACAACGTCCACTTGGTTGGCGCCACGCTTTATAGGATCACTACTTGTCGACTACAAAATGCTGTAATACGCTGCAGTACGTTCGTTATCAATGTGATGGGTCAAATAAAACTTTTTTTGCCAAGTGATTTACAGAGCAAAACGTCGCAGAGCATAAAATGAAAAGGTCAAGTAAGCACAAAGCCGCTTCGAGGAGCGGGGACACGATTCTTGAGGTCGATCCTTCGAATCTTTCCGCTAATAAGACGAGGTATTCGTTCGATAAATTCGATATTCTGAGGAAGTTCAAGACCCGCTTTCTCTGAAAGATTTTTGCTTGTTGTTGATCTTAAAACGGACCTTTGATGTGCTGCTTGAGTTGTTCTTGTCTTGCTTCAGTTGCTTCACCTCTCAGAGAAACGAAGATACCGGGAAGCTTCTCGCCTTCAAAGAAGCTCTCAAGTCCAACAACAGCCACATCCTCCACAATGTCTAGCTCTTTAAAAGCGCTCTCAATTTGTGACGGTAAAATCTGAAGATATCTTTGGCCGAATTTTAAGCACTACTCACTCGTTTTCCTTGATACTTGAAGGTGTCCTTCACACGATCAGCTACAAACAAGCGACCTTGTTCGTCCATAGAGCCAAAGTCACCTGAAACATTGATCTGAGAACTTGAAAGAATAATCTACCAGTTCTGAAGAAGCCATTATTTTCCAGCACAAAGTCTTCGGCATGATCAAAGTAACCGGGCACAATGCTGGGAGTCTTAACAAGAATCTCGCCGCCTTTGCCGGCTGATAAAAGCTGCCGTGTTTCCACATCAACTATCTTCAAAAGACTAGAAAGAAACAAAATCAGACACCTTGACTTCATTCGGACTCAAAAGTGTGCCGCTCGACTCAAAGTCGTCTACGCCTTTCAAGTTGGCCGCAACGATGCCGCACTCGCTTTGAGCATAAGCTGATTGACGAGCTTGTTCATTGAAAGAACCTCTTACCTATGCAGAGTGACGTGATTTGCGGATAGATTTCGTGAAATCGTCGCATATCAATAGGTGGGATAGGTGAACCGGCTGTTAGAAAAGACTGGGAAAGTCGAATTATTGCAATACTTCGGCTGGTCAACCAACCCGTAATGAACTGAAGTCCCAGTTCCTGGAGCGGACTTCATCGCTGATCATGTCGCGCAAAAGCACCGGAAACGTCATAAGCGTACGAACCTGCAAGAGTTCTTTGAGAGAGATGAAAACCTTGGTTTTGACGACAGCCTTCAAAATCGCCATCGTATCAACGCTGTCGAGGAGAATTCCAGTTGAGCCCATGGCTAATGTGGACAATGTCATTAGCAAACCGAACATTCTAAAACATCACACTGCAATGGATCCTTGATGACCTTGTGCATGCACTGTAGAGAAGTTGCGGCTCGTCGCGAATGTCAGCCCGTGGGTCGGCCGCTTCAAGCATCTTTATGAGGACGTTCGTGGCAATAGCGACGCTTGGTGGGAGTGAGCGTTGTGAAGCTCGAATCAGCTTGGGTTCTCCTGTCGTTCCACTTAAATTCCTTAGCTAATTTCAATTGTGTCAAACCTTGAATAAACAAGAAATGTTGTTTCTTCTGCAGCATTAATTATTGCGGAAAGTTCAAAGTTGGGAGGATAATTTAGAGCGTCGTCAAAGGTGTAAGACGGAACTTTTAGGTTTTCATTGCAAGAACCAATAATTAAGGCACCCTAAAATTGTTCTTCAGCGTTGCACATCAAACCTTTATTTGGTTTATTCCATCGATAAAGTCAGCCACTTCGTCGGAGAGTCCTTCTGGAACGACGACGAAAGTGGCACGGCATCGCAGAACATGCTTCCGGCGTTGTTCATCTAATAAATTCCAAGTTTAACTCTTCAGTGTATCTTACTTATTGTGTACGGAAAAGATCCGACGATGGTTGTTCCAGCCAGAACGGCTCCAAGTGAGATCACGACGCATTGCCAAGAATTCCCACAATAAAGTGAAACAATGTCGCCTTTGCCTAAATTTGCGAATTAATTTGCCAAAATTAAGACTCACCAATGCCGATAGAAATGAAAAACGTTTTCATCCGATGAACGAAATCGTAGAGTTGTCGATAAGTCAGTCGGATTGCAGGGTTTTCGTACTCAATCTGAAAAGTAAACGCATAAACTTGAACAATTTGAACGCTTACGAGAGCTATCTTCTCTCCACAAATTTCCGCATGCTTCCTCAACTGATGATCGATGAAGTGCGAGAGGGGAAGAGTCGAAAGCTTCTTAATTTCATTCAAAACAGCCGAATTTTGGGACAACATGCTGTGGCTCGTAAAGATGGGACTAGGCGCCACCTTACGCGTTGGCATGACAATTTGTCTCGCCTTTTCGGGGTAACTGCAAGAGGTCATTAAGGAACAAGAATGGGGAAGAGAAGAGAAGAGAAGGGCACAACACGCCTACAAGGCCTTTCCCCGTCTCAGCTACGTTTCATTTCGGCAAACCTTTTGACGTCACAGTCGATGGAGACGCTCGAAGGGTGGCTGAGAATTTATATGAGGAGCCGTTGAATGGTCGATAGTCGTCGAATTGCTTCATCTTGCCGACAGGCAGCAACGAAGCAGGATGACAGTCGGAAGCAGGAGTCATGAGAATGACAAATCTTATCGAGGTCGCGTTGATCTTGTCAGGAAGAGTCTTGTCATGACTGCTTTTTCAAAGAAAATGATTGATTGTCGTTGCACGATGAGTTTCTAAAGTGTTAACAGGAAATTCAATGAATGTAAACACATCGTCTTTTAGGCATCACAGAGCGTCACGTGAGCGGAAAACGAGTTCGAAGTGTCGCCACGTGGTTCTTTAAGTGGACGCGTCGATCTTTTTTCAATAAACATGATCCAAAAAAATTTATGCTTGCTGGATTAAAAAGAATTTCAAAAGACAAACGAGCTTTTCTTAGATATTGTGAATAGGTCGAAAGTCCCGAGAAAGGATTCCGACTTCTTTACGTGTTGAGCGCGGGGCGAGTCGAGGGAAGACGAGCGGTGGAGCGCCGAGGCGAGGACGAGGCGCGACTTTCAAAGGGAAGAGTTTTCAACATGAAGCGGCGCAACAGGCCGGGTTCAAACTTATTATAGCCTCTCGCAGGCTTCCAACTGGCGGGAGCCCCTCTCGGGTTCCGGACTTACCAATGCCCCTCTCGGGCTTTACCAAGGCCTCTCACAGGCTCCCAACTGGCCAACTTGCCAGTGCCCCTCGCGGGCGACTAACAGGCCGGACTCTCTCTCGGCGGTGAGAGAAGCGGGCAAGAGCTTCCCTCACACTTTATCGCATTCCGCGGACCGCGGCGAGCAGCGTGATATTTGTCTTCACTTCCTTCTCCTGAACATCCAACTCCTTTTGTCTCAGTTCGCTTTGGAGGAACTTCTGCTCTAAACGACGAAGCGTGATCTTTTCACGCTTGACCTCTTGATCTACAATAGTTTGTTGGCCTATGGCTCCACTGAGCCCTTAAAAAGCGGAAGATGGGTGACGCGAACGCCATAATCTTGCATGTGAACTGTACAGTAAGTGTAGTTGTGAATTAACAAACAAAAAAAACAAGATGCCTACGACGGCAATCGTGCGACCCCAGCTGCTTCTCTTCCCAATCTGCTAGTACGCGACCTGCTTCTATTCTGCAAGGTTTGAGCTGATTTCTTCTGAATTTGGTCGCATTTGCAGAAGGCCCGCCAGGCTATGATCCTGACGTTAGCACGCCGAAATTTAGTGAAGTTTCATGCGGATTCGTCTGATTTGTACTCAAGACTGTATCTCGCGGCGGATGACGGCATCTATGATTTTCTCGCTGTTACATGCTCACCTTAGAAGAAAGCTCTAATTGCTTGAACTTTGTTTGAAACGTAATAAAAAATAAAACTGGTCTATTACTAGTAATATAGAAGGATGGTAACAAAGTCCACAAATTCCACAAATTAGAGTAGTTAGGTGCCTTAGAGTGAGGATAGAAGCAAACAGTATACACCATTCGACTCGCCATCGAATGCTGAGCAAGATAAACATGTTGTTTACCCCAAAGGTAAACAAGTAAACAAACCGGTAAACAACCCCCTTATGGCTTATTTTTATGTATTTGAATGTGTAAACATAAAGTAAACACAAACAAACAACAAGCAAATATGGTTGTTTACTTCTGGGACCTAAAAGTAAACAAATAAACGAAACTGTAAACAGGCCCATTTTGACTTACTTTCAAGGTTGGAAAAGTAAACAATAAACAAACATAAACAAACAACAAGCAAATATGGTTGTTTACTTCTGGGACCTAAAAGTAAACAAATAA
>JAQIXL010003049.1:0-11348 GCA_034700245.1 Poikilolaimus oxycercus | reverse complement strand
GTAGCGCAGAACCGACGTGTGAAGCATGACGTCTGCTTCTCCGGCGCCCTCATGCCTACTGCTAAGTTGTGCGAGGTTGACGGCATGTACGAAAAACTTCTCGCCGTGAGCACGCCTGATTTTAATCTTAATTTCTTCTGTTAGGCCGACGATGCAAAGATGTCAGATTTCTACACCGCCACGGGCCAGGCTCACAAGAGAGCTGCTGCGTTTTTCCGTCGCCAGCGACCGAACAGCAACATGAAGATTCACCTGAAAAAGACCCTCCTTTCCGTCATCAACAGCGACATCTGGAAATGAGCCAGAATTTATCGAAATAAAGTCGTTTCATTGTTTGATGAGTTCGTGGAAAGTTTGGACCTTGTTATGCATTAGTGTCGTAGCGGAATGGGTTTCTACACTTGAGACCCGTGTCGGCTCATTTTGAACGAACTTCGTACGAAAATTCCAAGGAACTATGTTCTTGGCAAATTTTGAAAAAAAATTGGGCAGCGTTTCCCCTTACAAACATGGTTTTCGGCACAGAATAAGTGTGAACTAACCTCACTTCACTTCGACTTCGGCGCGGCGGCCTTCTTCTCACAGCAAAAGTGCGCTTCTTTCTTTGTCCGCGCCTCTCAGGGCGTGTGCGGGCACGAGCAACAGCTACGGCCTGAAAGCCAACTGCTTACGCACTTGAAACTCTCCGCAAAATAACAAGAAACGTCGCGTAACACGAGAATCAAGATGCGAAACAAAGAATGTTCGTGCACGTGGCAAGCGAAACAGTGATCAACGATTGCAAGGCTATCTCTCTTGTCGAGTAACAGAGGGAAACTCGACCTCCGTTCTCTTCGGATCAGTGCTTTGTTGCAACTGTCCAGGCCTGTCTGGCAAATCAACCAGAGTTTCGTCCTTTCTGCACGTGTGTAACGCTTCTTCTCAGTTCAAACACAAGCGCCGTGCTCTGTTCAGCCAGAAATTCAACCGAAGAACCACCGAATGATTAATTCCGAATGATCGACGACCAAGAGGGTAAACAAGAAAGATGAGGAGCTTAACGAAATTGTTGCGCCTTGAGCAGAAACTGCTCAATTTCGTCCGGAAAGCAATTCAATCGCGTTGCACAAGCAACAGTCAAACAAATCAATGAAGAAGAATGCGATACTACTTCGCCGCAACACGAACGAAACCGCAAGGAAACAGTGAGAAACACAGACTTTCAGCAAGGTTCGGCCAGAGCCCCCATGTTATGTGTTAGCGTCGTAGCGGAATGGATTTCTACGCGAGCGTCAGCAAGGAAGACTGACTAATGCAGCGCGCGCCAGAATGGCATGAGCACGCGCAAGAGAATACGGTATGGTCCTAAAGCGAAATACACAGAGAAGCAACCCCAGGGAGCCCGGCGGGGAGTTCGGGAAGCCCGTTGGGGCCCTGGGAGTTTTGGGCTCTTTTGGAGCCCGCTGGGCTTCCAAACAAGCCCGAAAGAGCCCCGGGGAAGGCCGGGGAGTTTTAGAAGCCCAGCGGGCTCTGTTGGGCTGCCGCAGAATGAAATTCGTGCGCGCGCAGTGTTTTTCGCTGCAGGATCTGTGACGAGCGCAGTTCGCTCGTGAAATTTTCGAGTTACTGCTCTGAATTTGATTTGTTCGTTTCTTTGCTCTTTTCGCATGTTTGGCGCATAGTAATCGTGTTTACTCCTATTTTCGGGTTCCCGGCCCGAACATCCGACACCGTTCCACATTTCAGAGCTTCGGCGCTTTGTCGAAAGCCGTGACTCGAGGGACGACGATTTCGGCATCGCTTCGTTCGCATGGACATGAAGACATCGTGGACGAATGTCGATGCGAAGCTTCGCAGGCGAGCGCTCTTACGAAGAACCTTCACAATTTTTGTCTCTGGGTTTTCTTTTGTTTAGATGTCTGCGTGTCTGTAAAGGAAATTGAACGATTTCCTTGTTTCTCATTGTTTTCGCAGTTTCCTTTTTGATGAGTGCGAATAAATTTTTTGTGACTTTTGCTCGTTTGCTCCCTTCCCCAATATCCTCTCCCCCTTCCCTTCCGTACTATGCTGAATCCCGCGAATAAACTTGAACTTGAAACTTGAACTTTGCCGCCGACCCACATATGGTCTCAACGTGTGAGTAGTGCCTCTATGACGTGCTATCAGGCAATGAGATGAGCAGCCACCTTCATGCATGCAAAGTATGCAAGCTTCCCGTCTTCTTAGGTCTTCGAACAGTTGAAGCAACCCAGCGAGAGCAGACGGCAACATTGTTTCACTAGGTACGATGACTGCGTCTGAAAAATGCATTTCGACGGCTTCCTCACGGCTCCCACCTTGCGAGACCTCAGGGCCGAATTACGGCAGGTGTTGATTGATTGAATCTCAAAGCATGCAAGCTTCCCGTCTTCTTAAGTCTTTGAACAGTTGAAGCAACCCAGCCTCTCTCCCCTCAGATAAATCATAGTGAAGCATCTCTTGAGAGACTTGTTCCCATGTCCCCCGATTCCTTGAGATGTGAGAGGACAAAGGGAAGACAGGAGACGTCTTTATTCGAGGGGCTACTGGGTATCGGTGGCCGTCGAGAGGGCCGCCGCTGGCGGGGCGGGCGACTTCGACGGCGTCACCATGTCGGTCATCTCTTCGGCTCGTCGTCCTTTTTGCGCTCCTTCTTTCTTCCTTCTTCGGCTAGGATTTTTTCGGCTCCGTCTTCTTCGCCGATTCTTGCTTCTTCTTCGGCGTTTGTTCCTTCTTCTTCGCTGGCTCTTCCTTCTTAATTACCGGCTCTTCTTCCTTCGTCTCATGCTTCTTCTCATCCTTGGGTTTCTGCAGACTCTTTAGGTTGCTCCTCTTTTCAAACTATTTGTTGCTGCCAGTTTAAGCCCGTGTCGAGGTTAGCGCGCACGGCTTTCGCGAAGTAGATGTAGTTGAGGGCCTTGTTCATCGAAATCTTCGACAACTCCGCCCACACCGTCACAAAAAAGGGGGCGGGAAAGGTGTCGGGCAGGCTCTTGCATTTCTCTCTACATCGCTTGACCAAATAAGGATCTTTTCTCCCTGAACTCGAAGAAGAATTCTGAGCTTGATCTTTGGTGGTTCAAGAAGAAAAGAAAGGATTATGTCAGGCTTCAAACATCCGATGCATCGAAAAAGCAGTTCAAGTCCATTGACCAATCTAGACCTCGACGAGATCCGCGTTGAAGAGCAAAAAAACTGGTGGATGTCTGTGGTGGGAATGGGGAGTCTAGGGGGAAAAGGTGTTCAAGGAAAAGGTGTTCCAGGATCAATTCTCTGGTGATGCTTGATTTCAATCAGAGCGAGGCGATGCCAGTGGAGTCCTTCTTCAAGTCTCTTGAAATTCTAGTCAGGGTATTCTCTCCTTCTTACATTTAGATGTAGCTCCTGCTGGTCGATCTGTAGTCAGAGGCGGAGGTGGGAGGCGGACGATCGCCGAGAGCGACGAGAGCTCTCCTGTTCGGATTGTCCCGGGTGGTCGTATATGGCCGCTCCTCTCTCCGTCCACGCACTTTCGCTCGCCCTCTGCATTTGTTACGGCTTCCATCAAGGTTCCCTTTTATCCCCTTTTCAATCTCCTCTCCCCCACAGGCTATATTGTATCCGTCCTCAATCAACCTTATGCTGAAATAGCAAGTTTCGCCAACGAATCATGGACTCTTCATTACAACTCTTCCCTCAACAAATACTCCTTGGTCAGTCTTAATTCTCTTCATCTCCGTTCAGGATATGCTCTGGTCCGCCTTCAATGTCGTCAATCCTTTTGCCATGATCTTCGGCCAACTATGGGCAGCGGACCTCTGTGCGAGGTTTGGAAGAAAGAACGCGGCTCTTGTCGCTGCCATCGGTTATCTCCCATCGGCGTTATTTTCCTTTTTTGCTCGAGATCTTCAGTCCTTTGAAGTTCTCTTTGCTGCTCGAGTTCTTTGGTACGGGAGGCGATTCTTTTCAATCCTCTTCAGGTCGTTATTGAACGGCGTCTTTGCCGTACTCGCCACGGTCTGGATTGTAGAGTGTGTGCCCTTGAAGCATCGAGGAGGCATCGCCGCCCTCCAGGAATTCTACCAAGCCATCGGTTCTTTGTATATCTGACAAGTGGAAAAGGAAGAAGTGTTCAGGAAGTCTTGGCGCTCAAGCGATCGGCGTGCCTTTTTCGACTCCCGAGAAGTGGCCACTCGTTTTTCTGCCAGCCGTGCCCATTTCCCTTCTGGCGATCGTTATCTTCTTCTTCGTGCACGAGTCTCCCCAATATCTTCTGGACAAGGAGAACGCCCCCGACAAGGCTCGCCGGGCTCTCGCCTGGTATCACGGGAAGACAATCGATGATCCCACTCTCGACGAGGAAATGGCCATCTGCGAGGCTGAAGGCTCCAAGAAGTTGAAGAAGACTGCTGAAGCCATGGTGCCTAATTTTCAGTGAAGACGTCTCTTTCAGGATCAAAGGATCCCGAGTGGCATGGAAATCATGTTCATGCCTTGGAGGACAAAGGACGCTTACAGCAGAGTCATTCGACAGGCTGCCTGGATTGGACTCATCGTCAAGGTGATTCTCTTTTCTCCTAACTACTCCTCAGGTTGCTTATGTTGTAACGGGAACTCGTTGCATGCGAGCCTATTCCACTTTTCTCTTGCATGAACTTTCATATTGGAGCAAGGAAGGCGCCCTCTACATCTCCTTCGCCCTCGGTAGCTTGACTTTTTTGATGAAACCTTCTTTCCCAGGAACGGTGCGGGTGCCAGCTACGTTGCTAACAGTTCTGGTCGTCGACAAATTTGGGCGACGACCTCTTCTCCTTTCCTCAATGACAGTGACTGTTATCACATCGGCCATCGTCATCCTCGCCGTTGAACTCGGACCCGGTTTCAAGGTTCTCTCAAGAGGGCTCTTGTTTCAATCTTCAGCTAGTCTCCTTGATTGCTTACTTTCTCCTCCTCAATGTGAATGCCTTCGGAGTGGGTTCTGTGTCTCGCTTCTACGCGGCAGAACTCGTTCCAAGACATCTCCTTCTGGATGCTGTGTCCGTCCTCGCCATTATCGAGGCCGTCGCCAAGATCATCGTCGAGTTCGCCTTCTATCCCATTGCCAACGTCGTATGCTCACTCTCGATGCTTTGAAGACCTGCCACATTCAGATCGGTATTTACTCCTTGCTTCTCTTCCTCATCCCAAGTGCCTTCTTCATCGTCTTCATCTACCGGTATTGCCCCGAAACGAGCAAGAGGACTGTTCAAGAGGTTCTTCTCTTCTCTATAGGGAGTTTCAGGTGCTGAATGAGATTTCGGAGAGACGCGGTTGCGGGATTTCTTGTGTTCAAAACGACTTTCTTGTTCGATCCTAGTAACAATGCGTGAGACATAAATCATCGAAAGTGAAAACGAAAGAAAAAGAGAGATCAGCTTCAAAGAAGGACGCCAGCTGATGTGTTTGTCCGAGTTGAACTGATAAGCGGCGAGGGAGAAATCGATCGTGTCCCCCGATGCGCCATGTCCTAGTTCGTCTTCTTCTTCTTCTCGCGTTTCCCTGGTCGGCTTCAGTCTTTTTTCTCGATGTCCACGAAATCTACAGGAGCGTTCGCGGGTCGGATGTCTGCGACGGGGTCCAACTCACACAAGACCAGCCGGTTGTCATCCGCAACGTCTCCTCGGTTAAGAGCTGCACTTGGAAGGTGACAAAGCCTGGAAATACTCTGGCACAATTGCACATCGAAGGATGGCTGCGTCCAGAGACTACAGACACTTTGACAGTTCCTTACTTCAATAAAAGGTTTGTTGAAACATCAACAAGAAGACAACCAAACAGTTTCTCGGGTAAATCGCCGCGAATCTTCTTCACTTCGGCTTCAATTCTGTCAAATGAATGGACAGTCGAGTTGAAGACGTCGAGTGAAAATTCACAAGAACAGATCTCACTCTCATTGAACTTCTCCTTGGTGAACTGTGAGTCTTTTCACTTCCAACAGTCTTCTTCAGTCAGCCCAGAAAAGACTGAGAAGGTGGAAGTCTCTGGTGACTCTCTCCTCTTTCGAGTCTCCGAGATTCCTCCTGGAACAGTGCGAATCTACGAAAGCAGTGCAAAGGTTCTTCCTCGAATATGGCAGATACAGTCTTCAGTTGCTGGTCTTCGTCTCCTCGACGTGGAATGGCATTGCCTCTTCAGTCGAGAAGCTATTCTTCCTCATCGACGGCACTGATGTCGACTCCTCAAAGGCCACCTCACTCTGGGATCTCGGCGAATCGGGTGCCAGCTTCACCTCAACCGGGTCTTCTTTTACAATTTTCAACAACAATGAGGAGATGAGTGAGCAGTACAAAGACTATTCAGCCCTTGTCTACATCGTCCGCGAAGGTGTCTGTCCTCATACTTTGTCACATGGTTCAGGAGCCGTCGCCAATCTCACCGTTCTGAATTTCCTCGAGAGCAACTATTTTGCAACGTTTTATAGAGAACCAGCCGTTGTCTCTTTGCTAGCACCAAGAGGAGTCATTCGTCTTTCCCATTTTGAAATTCCGGTGAGACGGCTTTTGACAATGAGCTAGATGCTTGATTTAGAACGGTTCCTTCGCGATCTACACATCAGTTTTCAACAATTTGACACAACCTGAAGGAGATCCTTTAGCCATTATTTCGTACGCCTCAGATTCATGTGAAGAAGTCTTTCAGAGTCAATAATAATCACAACTGGAGTGCTCTCACCTTCTACAGTCCCATAGTGACGCTCTTCATAGCGAATAGCACTTCATTTGGATTTATTTCAGATCAAATTGATCGAGGCTTGTCTTATAATTAGCGATATTCTTCAGGCACGGAGCAACTGGATCGAAAGCCGGGTCATCAAGGCCTTGTCATGTCAAGGAGATTGGAAATCTCGAACAACTCCTCCTTCTCCACCAACTATCTTGTTTCCTCCACCTCTCCAGAAGATTCTCAGCAGCAAGGAAATAATCCCCCTCCTCCTGTGAAGACAGTCTTCCATCTCAGCTTTCAATTACAACTTCAAGAGAACGATTCACTAGTCTTAAAGTATGGGAAGCACGAGAAAGAGTGAGTGGATGAAAATGCTGAAGAAGCCTGAAATCTTTCGCAGATTTCGTGCTAGCAATGCCACAGAGAAAGTGACAGTGAAGGAGGAGAAGTTCACCCTCGCCGAGACTTACCATAGCGGCTCTAAGGGACACTTTCTTCTTCACTACATTGTTGATGGTAAGAGCGCCTTTGACAGTTTCGAAGCATCCATTGCAGGCTCGGCAGTTATCTCCATCAACCTCTTTGCTTTGCTTGGAGTCTTCGCACTAACCATGATTATGGCACAATGAAGCCGTCCGGAACGTTTATCCTTCTTTGCCTTATGTGAGCGACTGGAACTTCTGTATCAATTGTGTTACGTCTGTAACTTATTTATTTCGCCTCCCCCTCAGCAACTAGTGTGTAGACTAGAACTCAAACAAATAAAGAGTCCCAAGCTCTTCCACCTCCTTCAGCTGAGTGTAGAAGGCGAACTCGACGAGGATCTTGGCGACGGCCTCGATAATGGCGAGGAACGGACACGGCATCCAGAAGAAGATGCCTTGGAACGAGCTTTCGGAGACAAAACCAAAGACGAGCGAACAGGCAGAAGTTATGCCGGCTAGACCACATTCGGAGTTGTCGAGCAACGCGCGCGTCTCCCGGACAGCCAGACTGGTTCACGAATAACATGCCATGTCTGGCCATTCCTTCTTCTGGCGTTTACGGAACCAGGATTTGATGACTTTCACCGCGCGTTCATTTTTGCGAAAAGTTTTTTCTTCGTTCACGGTCAAATCACAAAGCAATCTTCGTTCAGTTTTTCAAAGACTATCAATGAAATCTTTATACGAATGGCTTAGGAAAGAAGCGGCGTGAAGACGAGCTCCGTCCTGTCTTCAAGCTCGTTCTGCGAAAAGTTTTCAGAGGTGAGGAGACATCTCACGATGCTGCATTCGATGCGGCCGCCGTCAGGGGTTTCGTGCACGAGGAGATCGTCGTCGCCCTCCCACTTCTCCATCTCGAGCAGCTTCTCGGCGAACTCGTCATCGTCCTCGCTGAGGTCGTACTCGTTGACAATGATGAGATTCCTGTAAAGATCTATTTGAAGTCTTCTAAGTGAGCATGCTTTGTGCGATCCGCGTGGAAGACGAGAGCAGCGACATAGTCCCTCGTGAGCTCGTCGGCAGGGTCATCCTGACAGTCGAAGCGGATCGTCGTCACCTTCGGAAGATCGCGGTAGAGCTCAATGATCTTGTCAGCTGACGGCATCTCATCTGTTTTGTTTTGCTAGAAATCATTAAAAAAAACTTTTCTCAATGAAAATGAGCTCGTGCAGTTCCTCGCTCAACTTTGGCTGGTGTTTCTTGAGAATCTGAAAATTGGCCTTTGTCAGACAAAGCAAACCGAAGTGAAGAGTTCGAGGAAGGGGCCGTCGGTCTTGATTTTCACCGTTTTGACAATTACTCTCGAAAGAATCTATATCAACGCGCCTCATTTAAGAGTCAAAGGAAACCTTGTTGAAGAGGTACTCGAGGAGGTGGCTCTCGGGAAGACGAGGCGGCGGGCCGCGAGCGTCCACTTCGTGCATTTCATCCAGTTCGTTGTATTTTGAGACCACATCGATGCCAAGATCGGAATCGTGGTACTGTAAGTGTGCATGGACTAAGAGATACGGTAGGTTTACCACGAAGCCGCCGCTCGCATACTCCATCTGATTGTTCTTGAAACATTTATTGAACCCGTCAACGTAGAACTCGCAGTTGATGCTCACTCCGAAGTTTGGCGTCTTGATACTTACACCATCGTCCATTTCATGCCTAGATCATTTGACAAATAATACAACAAATCAACTTTTGACACATGCGACGATTGCTTTCGACGAGTTGCTTGAAGAAAGTGGAAGTGCGCTCGAAGGCGAGCAAGTCCGCGGCCGGTAGCTGGGGAATGAAGGCGCCTCGAAGGATGTCCTCAGGCAGCTGGCCGAACTTGTCGAAGGTTTTCTCGTTGGGCTTTCCTACACAACTCTTCTTCCTCTTCTAAACTCGCCATCTTCACTGGGCATATGATTGGCGGTAAAGGTGGTCGTCTCGCTTTCAGCCACGCTGCTAGACTCCGAACTCTGGAGTAGACGGGTTAGTGATAACAGAAAAAAATCTTTTATTGACCAAATGATTTTTTTTCCAATATTTATAGCAAACCCCGTTGGCCTTCGTATCGCGGATCTTCTCAAGATTGGGAAGAACCGAAGCAACTCCTTTGTCCCTAATGCGGTCCGGATCGAAGCGAAAGCGGATCGCTTTGAAGCAGCCGTCCGCGTTCTCGGCAAAAATCTGAAGAGAGCAGCTTGTTGGATGCATCAACTTTGCCTGTCGAAGAACGTCCTTGTCTGCATTATCGGCGCCGCACACCTCAACATTTTCGACCGCCACTTTGGCAAAGATCTGCAGAAGTATGATTAATTTGCTAGAAGTGGTTAATAATGTCCTTTGAAGTCCGCCAATTTAAAATGCTCTAGAACAGACTTTGTGAAGAAAGTGTTTGAGGAGGACGCTGGTGGGGACGACGGGAGTCGGCTCTCGGATCGTGTACGTTTCACGATTGCTGATAACAGCGATGCTGCCATTCATCTCCTTGTGACTCTGTGTCGGCATCCTTTTCAAACCGCAAAAAAACAAACCGGGAACGTCTTCTCGTAATAGGCAAGCTTAAACCAGCAATGCCTCCACTCGATGGAAAGATGACAATTGAGACGGATGATCAACTTGCCGCAGAACACATTCACATTCCATGGGAACCTGTAGGCTTTCTCTACTGATTTAGTTTGGCACGTTTCGCATAACAGCAAAGCTACTTAAAGCTGTTTGAAGCATTCAAAAGGCAAAAAAAAATTAGCCCAAGTCGTGAGACAACCGGAATAGGGACTTCATTCTTAGGCACTCATTGATTCACCGATTCAGACACGCAAAAATTCTTCATTCATAAAGAGTGTTAAACTTTTGCACAATGTGCGGGTTCTCGGCGATGAGCTTCTGGAACCGCTTGCACGTTCTTCCGACATCCAGCGTCTCCCTCGCCGACAACAAGGGCAGAAGACGGACGAGCACCTTCTCGGGCAGATCGGCCAGACTCTTGATGCTTCGAAACTTGAGAGGAGGGCCTGCATTCAGAGTTCTCTTGGCGGGATCTCCTTCATACGCGACTGGACGATCGTCTGCTGGCGAGTCAGCACAAAGCGGACTCGACGACTGCCTACAAAAAGTGTTTTCCTCAAATTGCAAGCTGATGGGAACAAACCTCGGCGAAGCGCATCTCGACGACTTACGTCGTGGAAGAAGAACGAAGTGAATGATGAAGAATGCAAAACGTCCACTGTGATTGGAATAGCTCATCATCTTCTTGTTGCCACTGTTATGTATGCAATGAACTTTACCTCATTGACTGCAAGTTCATCTACCAGTTCTCCCATCGTCAACAGTCGCATTTGACTTGTTTGGGAAACACGAGAAAGAGTGAGTGAATGAAAACCCTGAAGAAGCTTGAAATCTTTCGCAGAATTCGTGCTAGCAATGCGACAGAGAAAGTGGAGCATAATGAAAGTCTCCTGGATAATTTGTCTTCTTTTCTTTAGTTGTGCAAGTTCTGTAGAACTCTCATTATTATATCTAACTAGCATCCCATGCGACTAAGGGATATTACGTCGTTGTGTAGTCATTACATATGCTTGGATTAGTCAGGCGCCCGTCAAAGGATCGATTCCAGATTTAGAATGTTCTTGCACAGCACAAAAGACTCCAGAACTACCAACAAGGGACTAAGGGTACTAAAGGCCATAGGATCAAGCATCTGGGCGGGACTAACAGTAACAGTGAACGCTTATCGTAGTTCTAAAGATGAAGTTCGTTCTGCTGCTCAGAAACAAGCCAATATAAACGTAAAACAAGGTATCTTTCAGTAGGTCAAACTGGGTAGGTCAAAAATTTCACCCAATTGGTGTGAAAAGTTATGTTTAAAGTGGTTGCTAAGTTTCTTCAGTCTTTCCTTGGGAGTGTTAGGTATCATTCAAAGGAGCATTCAAAGCTCTACAAGTGTGTGAAGTTTCAACTTGAATGAACTAAGGGTGCTCGATAAATGTAGGAAACTTGTCAAAAATTTCAGTCAAAATATTTGCGAAAAATCAAATTTTCCTCTAGGGCCAATTTTTTTTCTGTCATTATCCGGGACCATTTGGTGTCATTCGATAGAGCATTCAAAGTTGTATAAGTATGCAAAGTTTCAGCGTGATCCGACTAAGGGTGTTCGAGAACTGATCAAAATGTCACAATGTCAGGATGTCAGGATGTCACAAAATA
>JAQIXL010003048.1:0-11357 GCA_034700245.1 Poikilolaimus oxycercus | reverse complement strand
CGGGAACTGGGAGGTATTGCATCTTATGCAGAATTCAAAGGGCTACAAAACAAGCCAATAAAATCGTCTGGGGTCGAAGATCTGAGCGAGAACGAGGCAAAAGACCGATTTCTGGGTAGCGCAACGTCTAAAAAACGCGTATTTAGGAGACACCACATGGATTCTGTGAAAACTAATGATGCCAAAAGAATCGGCATGAAAAACTGGTCTAGAGAACGCAAAGCGCGTCCCGATTCCTGCCATCCCAGAGAAAAGTTAAATGAACCCCAAGGTGACCTTCAGAAAAAGGTCCGAAAAACTACTTTTGGGCATTTCTCGCACGGATCTCAACTTTTTGCTCCCTGGTTTGCCGCATTTTGATCAGCGCTCGATTCTCTACAAGATGGTGTACAACAGTCCCGGAAAGAAAAACTTTCATTTTTCTGTGGACTAGTACTTTGGTCCTTAGCAGGGCTGTGCAAGTGCTCGGTGCTCGGTGCTCGGTGCTCGGGATGCTCGGGCTTTTTGGGGCAAAACTGCTCGGTGCTCGGTGCTCGGTTGAAATGACCAAATGCCGAGCATCTGACGAGCACTTAAAGTACTCCCAATAGCAACAATTAGCCAACAAAAAGACGTTTTCTTCCCAAGAAACTGTCTCAAAGTCACATATGAGGGCTTGTTGTAGAAGAGCGATCATTTTTAGAGCAAAAAATGGAGCCCAGAGTTAGCCCACTGCTCGGTGTTCGGTGTTCGGTGCTCGGTGCTCGGTCATTTTTGGGCAAAAAAGCTCGGTGCTCGGTGCTCGTCTAAAATGGACCAGGCCAAATGCTCGGTGCTCGGTGTTCGGTCAGCAAAAAATTAGTGCTCGCACAGCCCTGGTCCTTAGGGAGAACGAGTGTTAAAGCGCTTGACTATGTGAAGTTAGTGAAACCATCGAACCAAATGGCTCTATGTTCCCGGTGTGATTCACACTATTCTTACCTCAAGACTGTTTTTGTTTACTGTCTGCGCGCGGCTCAAAAAACCTCAATAGAGCCAAACGGGCGCGACGGCGGCTCTCGCAGTCCTGAACAACAAGCCCCGAACCTTTTCGTTGCCTTTGATCATGTTCGAAAGCAAAAGACCGCCTTCGCCACGACAACACCTCGACGTGGTTGTCATGTTTGCCGTTTTGATTAGTTTCTTCTTCAACTTCTTCCAATGTCCGTCCCGGCCAGCTTTTTCTTCTTTGTGCGTTTTGTCCTCTCACGTCTCCTTCCGCCCACGTCCACCTCTTCTTCCCATTGAAAGACCTTCATTCAAGGGAAGAACACGAACACTTCAAGTCGGGCGTGAAGGCGAAGCTCAAACACAAACGAACAACTTGGTCAACAGCAAGGTGGAATCGTCAAAGGGAGAATGTAGAATGGTCGAAAACTATCTATTATTTCTTCATTTCGATCTTTTCAGAAGCGAAAGCAATTAGTTCAGTATCGCTTTGCAGCTTGGAGACCGATTCGTTGCTGAAGAAACTCACTTGAGTGCTTGCGGCTTGCGTCATCTCTCTTGAAGTCTTGAAGAGAAGGAGAGAGAACTCCCAATGGCGGCCGCCGGAGAAGAGATCAAAGGGCTCCTCGCTGGCATCCCACTAAAACCACAGAAACATACATATCCGCGACTCGGCCGCTTCTTCCTTGTTGTACCATGTGGTTGGCGGTGTCTTTATGACTCAGATCTGGTATGTTGCTGAAGTTTGAAGAGAAGACTGCTAAAACAAGAATTAATTTGAGAGGGACTGCAAGTGGCAGAGGTTTGAAAGTGTTTGCATGCAGCTGCCCTTTTGGTAAACAATTATTGTAATGTGATGGAAGACATGTTTAGAAGTTTCACAGCCTCCCACTTCTTCGAAAGAGAGGAGATCTTTGTGGGGCTTTTTGTCCCCTGTCCTTATCGTATTAGAAGAGGAGAGGAAGTGTCAAATCCGCTTCGATCACGGGACCTTGATGTGCTGACGCAGGTGCTGTTTCAAGTTTGCAGTTTGCAACTTTGTACCCATAATCTAGTCTTGCTTCTCGACAAATTCAGAAACTATCCGAATGCGATTAAGTTTATTTAGTAATTTGAGCGACGAGTAAGCTTGCGTCATAGGCGAAGACCGGAGGCGCACAATACGTCCAGCCTCAAGGAAGCATGCTTATTCTTCCACCTTACACTAAGAAGAAGCTTCCGCCATGTAATGAACTTGCTGAAGGTGCTGTCAAGGTTCTTGCATTCACAGGCTGACATAAGAACGACGCTTCACAAAGCAGAGCAGGTTTTGCGTTTGCTTTAATCAAAACTTTGAAATTCTACAATAGAAACGTCAAGCGAAGGAAAACGTTTGTCCATGGGTGATAAAGTTGCCTCTGTTGAATGCTTCATCATCAATCAATTGACCATTACGAGAGGTTTGTATGATACGACCGGGAAGAAACTCCCGCCTCTTATTCTAAGCATGGCTCGAGTATAAAAGGCTCTTATCAGAGGCAGAGTCCACTTTTGCTGAATGTTTCTTCATCAAATAGTTCTTGTTGTCTAAAGCTTTTCAATATTCTCAATTTCATTCTACAATATTTTCGAGGTACGTACAGAAGGCATATGTTCGCGAGAAACGTACATAGTGCGTAGTGTCTTTCATCGTTCTCTACAGCTTTCCTTTTAAACCTCTTCGTCCTCCTCAGAACTGAAAAGAGAACATTCTCCGCTTTTTCTTCAGTGGTTCTTTAAAAAAGTTTCGCACTCAAATGCCACGAATGCATTTATTGTATTTACAATAGATACAAAGCTTGCCCTCAATCATTTTCTAATGTCTGACTTCATGCCATTGCTGTCAGTATGCCCTCGTCTCCCCTTTAGGATACAGCTCATGCGTTCGACTCGCTTCTTCTTCTCCTTCTCTATCAAACACGCTTCATAACCCCATTTCCCAAACCCTTCGTACAGCTTACCTTTCTTTAATCCGGCGTCGAATGAGTTACCCTTCATCCCATTATCTATGATACTCTGAAGAAGCGTTGGGTACTTTGTGACGGGATACATCCTAGCTGATAATCAGCGCTTAATGACAGCAGTCGATTTTCATATGATTTGTCGGAGAAATCAAAATATCTCCCTCTATTTGATTGTAAAACCGTGTAACTCAAGCTGTAATTTGTTGGGTGCAGGACGTCATGGCTCAGCACCTTATATTAACAGAAATTAAAGCCTTCTTCCCCTGCTCTTATCAACTAAGCTAAGACGCAAAATCTCTCCCTTTCCTTTTTCTCAAGATCAGCCTTTTCTCTCTTTTTTTTTGCTGACGCGTTTTTTCTAAAGCAGAAAGATTAACTTTACGACACAATCTCTTGAGGAAGAAGGGAAAGGAAGAAGGGAGAACGAAGAAAGAAAGGAAGCTGGAAGACGATTAGGCAGTATAAGAATACCAGAGGCTAGTCAGACAACATACATAGGAAATCAAAAAAGAGGGCGGGCGCGACCAAACGGTGATTCTTCTGCTTCTTATCAAGGATCATTCTCTGAAATTGTGACGCAATTCCAGTCATCGTCCTACAAGAGTTAAAAGCACGTTCCCGAGAGATGGGAGGAACACTTCCTAGGCAATACGGTCACGCTGAAGCGCGTGGCATATGCACGAAAAGTCAGCGCACGAAAGTTGGTCGTGATATCCATGATTAGTGGACTCATGCTTTCTCGGTGGCGCCGGGCCGCATGGAGATGTTCCGGACAACAAGCAGGCGTCCCCAGCCTGTTCCAGAAACTCCAGAGGCACAGTGGATCGGCGACATTCAAATCCGTCGCTGTGAGGGAACTACAGAACCAGACCCGCGGGAATTAGGCTTCCGCAAATAGAACACGAGTACTACAAGTTGCTCGTCCAATATTTATTCGATGGGTACGGTGGGAGTCTCCACCACCGTCCCGAAACTCAAAACATGGCCCAAGGTCCAGTATAAGGTTCTCGAGGGGGCTATATAGTTCTTGTCTCTGGCTCTCTAGCTTTTCTTCGTCTATGCCTCTGGCTCGTTGAGTATCTCTCTGCTCGTCGGGGGCTTCCAGCTGGGGCCTCGCATATCGCTGTGAGCACGAGAGACGACGGTGATTCATGCTCGGCTTCCTTCACTCCTTCACATCCTGACAGAAATTTTTAAAAGCCGAACCACTCTGCCTGTCTGATTCAGGTCTAATTCCGGGCGTTGCGAGAGTTTGCCCTGTCCCACCAATACGCAATTCTTACACAGACTCTCTCATATATCTGTAACATTGTTTTGAAAGATTTTGCTTATTCTCGTGTCTTATGTCATTCTTACCATAGACCTGTGCTCATGCCGTGTGATACGGCTACCCATGACAGTAACAACGCTTATCAGTATCACCGAGTCATTTTCACACGTTGCTCGTGCTCCATCATTGAATTTTGCTCGAGGAATAGTAGGTTCGGTTGTTTATTACTTGCTTGTAGGATAACTAGCGAAGAGCTGGAGCCAACATACTAATTCGGAGTCAACAAGCAATGGGAGAAGCGTCGTAAGTCTGTTTACAACAATATTGACGCGCTGTATTTGCTGTATTTATCCCGCACTTTTCTCTTCATTGGCGCAAGCCTTTAATAATGGATTCAACGCCGCTTTCTAGTGTTTCCCATCTGTCAATTTTCATCACCACATACAGTAGATTCTAATGAGTATTCAGGAAACTGCCAGTCCTAAAACAGTCTTTCCGTCTTCTCTTCAGCCTCGATCTACGTTGTCTATTGGCCGCTAGTCCATGATTCTCCTTGCTAATCCTCTTCCAGCATCTTGGCAATCTTATTGACCCAGTTAAATTTCCTCTTCTTCTTCGTTTCATTCACCACGTTCTAAACGATAGCTATCGTTCGTTGCTCATGCGGTCAATGAATTTCTCTTTAAGCGCCTTCCCATGATTCTTTGAGCAATAGCGACTCTTCTCACAATAAGCTGCTGTTAAGTGAAAGTCCACGGCCACTTAGGGTTGAGTTTCTTCATTTCCGCTGCTTACAATTAGGGAAGAGTGGTAAGCAAAAAAATCAACGTCGCCCAATTCCTTTGTTAGCCATCATATACGCCGCCACTCAGTTGGCAGAGACTTGAAAATCAATGCCGTCATTTCTTAGCCGCTCAAACCCCTTGTTGCTCACTTGTCGCACACCCGATTATCGGAAAACATAAAAGCTATGCGTTATTCGGCACAACTAGTCTTCATTTGTTTGTGTGTGTTTTGTCTTCAATGTCGTGAGAAAAAAGAAGCCCTATTTACAGAGCAAAGTTCGTGCACGGAAAATCTAAGTCGCTGATTATTTCGATATCACATTTAACTGATGATTTGCTCCGCTCCCTGTGCTCAATTCCCGAAGACAGAACTGCCAGCGAATGGTATTTCAAATGTGGCAAAGAAGAGCACGTGTGGACGGTAAGATGAGCTGTGGCCATGCGAATCTGCGATATTATTCTTTAGAGTAACAGCAATGGAACTTTCTCGTCACCTCCACCATTCGCTCCAAATAAGTCTTATGATGTCAGTTACTATCTTGAGAGGCAAACCAAATCGTGCCTAAAACCGACCCGAGCAACTCGTGCAATTCGAGAAAAGCGAACGAATAAAAAAATGCTGGTCAGAATGTTTACTTTGGCCTCATCGAAAATTTAAGAATCTCGTGAACACGCAAATTCTTCAAGCAAATGTTGAACTTTCCGCTGATCACAGCGCTTTGTTGGACGCCATCGAAAAGGACGTATGTCAGAATATTCGATTAGGGGGTTTTCCAGGCGACATCCAAAGCGCTGGCGCACTATGAAGAGTTGAATGTTTTACAAAAAAAGACTCAAAAGGGGCTTAAAGTGCTCAGACGTGTAAGTTTTATTCACAAGATGTTCAGAAATTCGCTCTTCAGTTATCAAAACTTTCACTGAATTTAACGGCGGTTGAACGATCACAGTTACCAGAAGAGTGCCGCGATCTGACGCTCGACCAAATTATCAACATGGTGAGTCTACTGCATATGCAACTGGAAAGAGATATTAATCAGGTAATATGCAAAGAACAAAAATCGAGGCGCGAATTTTTCGATGAATTAAGTTTGTTGCATGCGCAAGCAAAAGATGCCATGCGCACAATTTACGAATTTATCGACAATGCAAAAACGTTAGACCCCGAATCTGTCATCACTCTAAATGGTCCGTTCGAAATCTGCCAATACAGCGCTGAAACTGCCCTTCAAACTTGCAACCATTCCAAGGAGGTAACCAAAAGTTCTTTACAAATTGCGTACCATTCAGTTCGCCGATAAAATTGTAGCCTGTCTGGTATCGCACGGAAGGAACGAGATGAGCGAACAGCGAAAAATGTGGGGCACTGTGAGACAACTACAAAACAAAATTGAAACCATTGTGAGTAAAAAGTTACGAGAAGCTATCAAAAGACCCAAACGCGTGCCATAAAAGGGTAAATATATGCCTGACAGACGTGAAAATTTTACCGCCGTTTCGTCCGTGCCAAGGATCCCAAGACCAGGTTAATTTGCAGGCTGAAGACATTGCTAAGCGGGAGCTAATAATCAATCAACTTAAAAACGACTTAGAAAAACTACAGCAAATCAACATGCCTGTGAATGCAAAACTAGCTGATAATGCAGCTCTTGAGAATGAATTTGCGTTCCGGGACAACGAAGCAATTGAATCGAAAGATGGAACGATCTTAGATCGTTTTTGGAAACCAAAACCAGTAAGAAAAAAAACTTGTGTTTAACCGCTCCTTCTTTATAAATTTTGAGTAGTAATGTCTGTAAGTATTTACAATATCTTAGAACAATGGCATTATAAAGACAAAATAAAACGTTAACCAAATTTCAGCCGAAACACGACGGAGTTGATAAACGCAGTAACCAGCTGCAAGAACAAATTGAGAAGAACATGGAGAGGATCGAAGAAAAACGAAGAGCTATTAGCGAGCATGAAAACGAACGCGAAGAAGAAAAAGTGCGGCAACAACAACTACTGAATCAGGTTCCTTTCATTAGAGACTGTCACAAAAAACAACAAATACCTAGCTTTCAACGAATCCTTTAATGAAAGACGCGGAATTCGAAGCCCTTTTTGATCTCCGCCAATTCGCAAACGCAATGTGCGTTGTCGCGAAAAACGCTGTTTTAAAATTCGCAGCTGTTGCTCAAGTGGCGCAGAATGCGGCGCAGCTAATTTCCAGGTTACCAAGACGAGTAAGTTTCAGAATTCTCTCAATATTTTATACGTATCACCAACAAAATTTTCTTAGACCGACTGCTCGGAGCGTCGAGAGATCGCGTTCGAGATTGGCTGCGCTTATTGGCGAGTGATTGTGGAATGCTCCTTTGCGAAGATCAACTCTAAATTGTTGGATTTGGAGGATGCAGTTTTACTAGAGCAAGAGCAGTTGAAGATATTGTACCAGGTTGGCGCTTGCTTTTTCGGGTCATGCATGCGCAATAGAAACAAATTGTTGATAGAGTAGCAAATTCTTCTCGACAGGGTAACGAGTAACGGGTACCACCCGGCGCCAAAAAAGGCCCGGTATCCGGGTAACGGGTAGCGGGCACAACCCTGCTCAGAACTCGCGTTTTCGGTTGTAACCCGATCGGCGAAAGGTTCTAGATATTTCTGGTGGTTATGTCCCAGGACCAGTTATGTTTCGGTGTAGTGCTGCGGGAGAGAAATTCGTCTTTTTTTACCTGCAGGTCGCTCACCGCTCGTTTAGAAAACAATTTTAGATTCAATTGAGTTAACGAAACTATGTACCTTTAAGAAATTCAGGGCGAGATTGCTCAAGAGTGCGACTACTACGAAGAGCTGATACAACGGACCGCCTTACCATGCCTCACAAAAGAAGAACTTCATCGAAGCATTCATCAATTCACCTCTTAAATTGCGTTGACTGCGTTCTGTTAAAGACAACAATTTGTTCTCCTATTTGTCAATGCTTGCGCAAAGATCAGGTTGCCAACCTTACACCCATTTCTAACAATTGGAGTATTATCAGCGAAAGCATTTCAGTATCACAGATAGTCTGTTTATCCCACATTGGAAGCTTCTCTATATCAAGATATTGCGTAAGTTGAACAGCAAAAGATCAAAAATTTCATGTTGAAATATTCGCTCTCTGCTTCCTCGTTAGCCTCCTCCTCCGTTGCCTCACAAGCCAGCTCATCTCCAGAGATCAACTCTATCTCACGCTTCAGATAACACATTCAGTCAACACCCACGACGACAGGAAGAGAATATTCAAGAGACTCGCCGAATGTCGTCTCATTCCCTAAATTCTGAGGCCAGCTTTTGGACGGAATCGCAAGACGGAGACGCCGAAGATCTTGAACGTGTGCAACGCGGGGAAGAATCCGTGTATCAAGCGCGTGCGGCACAAGAGCAATATCTTTCGCGAGCCACGCATCTTCAAACATATGCTCGCGGATTCCAGCAGGAAACAGAGACGAACACACAGTCTGTTCAGCACGTTTCAAGAAACCAATTCGTTTCAACACATTCGTCGAATAGCAAATTTAGAGTGCGAGCAGACGAAAGAGCGAAAATGCTCAAGAAGTTTGAGAACAAAATTGCCGAAGTTGGTGGCTTTTCAGGTTTTTTTCACGTTTTAATTTAAAAATTTTATTCCAACATTTTTTGGCTTTAGGACTTAGAGGCGGCCGAAAGCTTCCATGAGGATTTGTTGCTTCAAAAGGAAAGCATTGAGGATGCACGGCCCGGCAGAGCTACGACTAGGACTGGGGAGCAGCGACTGCTACGGACGCTAAATCGACTTCAGATCTCTTCGGAGCATGCGCGAGAGGTGCACCTACTCACCCAAAACCAGTCTCTCGAATATATCCTTCATAAGGTGATGCAATCAGTTCTTGACGGATGCACTGACAAATCATATTACATGCATAGTTTCAGATTAATACAACTTGCTATGAGTGCACAATCGGCGTCCACAAACACCTCCTTCCATTACAGAGCCGCTCTAAGCAATTAGCTTTCGACCTTGTTAGAATCTGTGTCACGGATAGTGAAGTATGCAACAAACACCGCTTTCCAATTATTGCCTGTTAAGATCACATTTCGACGTGGACTGGCAAATGCCCGAGCAAATTCAAATGTTTGCCAGGAGCAAGTTGAAGCAGCAGTTGACGTGCACAACGAGCAAGTTGAGGTATATAAATAAAAATTTCGATTCTTAATTTGCTCCGATTAAGCTTGTTCGTCAGTTCGTCAAAATGGTTATTTTTTGCACGGATTTTAAGACATCTAAAAATTTGAATCTTGATGGAAAAAAAGCTGAACTTAAAGTCCTTCAGGAGGCAGCGGTAGGTGATGAAACATTAAAATAACGATTTAAAATGGATTTCACGACGAGTGTTTTTCAGAAGAGAAACACTGATCGCTTGGAAAGGCAAATCGAAACAACGGAGGCTGCTGTTGCTGCAGCGAAGGAACAAAGGAGAATCGTAGCAAACAGCGTATGTAACCTTTACAATTATCTAGTTCCAAGACAATGAGAGCCCGAAAGTAGATACATCTAACAAATGGGATGTTTGGGCTTTTCCCTGAACAGGTTTGATCCGTTCCGGGTGAAACGTTTATGGTTAACGGCGATGGAAAACTGCTTGCGGTTACATAAAAAAAACTTCGAAGACGTAGTGATTTGTGTTATACAAATATGAAGATTTTCAGAGACAAAACGCCGAGTTGGGTCCTCAGGAAGAGGATATTCGAAAGCACCAGCAACAAATTGACCGGGACAAGGAGAAGCTTGAAAGAGCAATGCAATATCAAACGATTCTACAGCTTCAGGTGGGTCGTCATTTCTAGTGAATTATCGGTCCCAATTTCTGATTCTTCAAAGCGAAAACAGAAAGCTGAATTCTCGAGTAAAAAAATCCCGAAGTTCTAATGAGATTTCTCGTAGTGCACATTCGATCCTTGCTGCTTTTTTGTGACCCATGACTGAAGAACCCTTCTGCTTTTTGAACTCTCGGCGACCCGGCTTAACTGATTCGCCCGAAAGTAGTTGTTGAATAGCTTAATTTTTTTGCAGTATGATAGCCTCTGCAAGCTTGACGTCAACACTGAGATGGAAGCTCTCGACGAGCTGAGAGAAAAAGCCTACAAACTTGAAGCAGCCCTTGCAAATTCAGGAAGCATTATCATAACACTTCAGGAAGCTGCCAATTTCATTGACGACATTAAAGATCAACTCGACCAATTTGACTTCCGCAGTGTTAGTGATTCAACAAAATAATATTGCAAATCGCTGCAATGCCTTTTAAGGAAGACCTCAAGGGACGTATATTTGAAACAGCCGAAAATTGCTTTCAACTTCACATAACCAGCACAATTATGCTTTCTGCCCTAAAGTCAGTGAAACTAACGCTGAGAGATAAGGAGGACCGCGTACGCCGCGCCAAAGAGTCGCTTGAGGTTTGAATTCAAGTATGAAAAACGCTAAAAGAAGTTTGTCTCTGGTGAAACCATGCTCTCTCGACTCGGGCTTTTCGGGCCCTTAAAGATCGGACTTTCGGGTCATCGGGCTTTTCGGGCTTTTCGGGCTTTTGAAAAGTCGGGCTTGTTAGCCCGATTTTGCGGGCTTCCGCTGATTTCGCAACCCTACTTACTAACTTGAACTAATTGAGTTAAAGGCTGAACCCCGGCTTCACCAGGCAATCTAGCGCGCGCAGGGGGGGGGATCCAATTTCGTTCGACCGTTTCCCTCTTACTAGCGTCGAGGTTTGGTAGCGCGCCGCAGTGTCAGCGAGATGGCTTAAGATGGGCATACTGTACTAATCCGACGGCTGTGATTGTGAGCACCGGTGATGACACAGGGATGCTATGTGCCTCTGTTTAATGTGATGCATTTAGAGAGAACGCGGTAATTTGCTCGATTCGGCCGAACGGTTCTTAAGTATATCCTGTCCCACTTCTGAGGAATCGACAGTAGGATCAGCCGTGACTACAGTATGAGCTTTCTAACCACCTATTTTTGTCCAGTAAAGCGTTTTGTAAACCGGCGTTATGAATGGCTTTGGTTGCAACCAAACTGTTACCTATAAATTCATTGAGTTTGAAAGAAGTCGCATGTAAATTTTAGTTTCTGTTTGGTGTGCATGCAAACCAAGGAACATGCCGACGACGGAAGGTAAAAATCTGGACCAACCTATAAAGTTTAATTCCAGAAATGGAAAAGGAACTTCAGAAGTTCCATGAACTAATGCCACTTATTATGCAGGTAGTCTCAAACAGTTAAGAGCCAGTCTCTGTCAAAACGGGGCATCCCTAAAACACGTCTGGTACAGGGGGTCACGGATTTGGCTGAAAATG
>JAQIXL010003047.1:0-11359 GCA_034700245.1 Poikilolaimus oxycercus | reverse complement strand
CGGCGTCGAACCCGGAACCTCTAGCGGGCCGACCGGGCCGGGCCGGGCCCAAAAAATGGGCCCGATTAACAACCCTGGCAGGGACCCCCGAGATCGTTTGCGGAAATCACCAGCTCACACTAAAGGTCGACACCGAGGCGCCGTTCGGAGGAAACCTCTACACCAAAGGGTTCTTCCAGAAGGTCCGTCTTCTTCCTTTTCCATGTCCGATGTTTACAGGAGGAATGCCGAGTTCGAGGCGACTTCAAGGAAAATCATGTCGAGATCACGGTCCCGGTGACGGCGGACTGCGGCGCTCGACGGAGAAGAACGGTAAAGAGAAAAGAAAAAGGCGGCCATCGAGGGATTTGAGATCAGCCCGAAGGGCATGGTGCTCGAGGTGACCGTCGTCCTCATGTTCCATCGCGTCTTCCTGACGAAGATCGACAAGGCCTTCCACATCCAGTGCCAGTACATGGAGGCCGACAAGGACGTCACGCAGTCCTTCGATGTCAGGTCCGACTTTTTTCCTTTGACTTTTGTGAGAAGCTCAGGGGCAAGTCAGGAGTGCCTTAGCGGAAGTGACAAGCCAAAAACGCGCTGACAGTTCCAGTCACAGAAAAGCAGAAAAGGCTGCCGCCGACGAAAAATCTCCCCTGGCCGGTCTTTGACGACCCGAGTTGTGAGACCTCAGAGTGCCTTCTCCCTCCCTCCTCGTCTTCCTCCGTTCGCTTCGGCGCCCTTTGGCTGTCAAACATCAAGCAGAAAGTCTGGTTGGGCTGACAAAAAAAACACCTGCTTCCAGCTTGGAATCTCCATTTTCAGGGAAGAAATCGACTCGCGAAGATTGACGATGTTCTTTTTGCCTGACACAATTAGGGGCAGCGACAGTATTGAGTGGGGGAGGGGGTCACTTTCACTTCCATGCACAGTCTGAGACCAGTTCTGAGACTTCGAGGAGTACTGGATTAGGACTGCAGTCTGACTCTCGTTGGAGAATTCTTTGGACTTTCAGCAATTCTATGTGATCTTTCACTGGGTCATGGCAAGAGAATAAGTGAAGATTGAACAACTTCCGTCTCCTCTTTCATAGTTGAGAAAGTGAAGGTCGTCCACTCGAGGAAATGTTCCTTGATTGACCAAGGACTATACAATTTCCGACGATCAAGTTCAATTTCAGCATGTTGCCAACAACAAACCTTGGTGGAGAAGGCGCTGAAGGCGCTGGCGATGCAGCCATGCCAACTTGTATCTACGAGGTTCGTTTGCTTTTCTTGAAACGTATGATATTCAGGTACTGAGAGGAGGAACGACAGGGCAGCCGGTGAAGTTTGCCGCAATTGGGGAGAAAGTCTACCATAAGGTGAATTTATTGAACTTCTTGGAAACTCTATACTACAGTGGACATGTACGGGACCGCAGAAGGACATGTACTGCATGACCGTTCACTCATGCGCCGTCGACGATGGACAAGGAATCGGACAGCAGCTGCTTGATGAAAATGGGTCAGTTTCAAAATCGCTTTGAGGCACTAACGTGAAAGTTCAGGTGCGCTGTCGACGGCTTCCTGCTTCAAAACCTAAACTATCCCGAAGACCTTGTAGCTGGTCAAGAGGCACACGTATTCAAATTTGCCGATCGCTCCACTGTCTACTTTGGCTGCCAGATTCGGCTCGAGCTGAAGGAAGAGAACGGTGGCAAATGCGTTGTAAGTTTTCAAAAGATCGGCCCTATCTCATTTTCAGCGTTCTGCCGACACATGTGGCGAGGCTCCTCAGGATCCGCAAAAAGAATCAGTCACCGTGCCCACGCCGATCAGAGAAACAATCGAGCCTGATTTCCCACGGCCGCCAGAATTTGAAGCAAGCTTCGATTCTTCAGTGAAATTGTTTAGGAAACTGCTCAGGGACAGGAGCCCGCGAAGGAATCAACAGAAGTTGAACCAGTGGAAGCGGCTTCAACGGAAACCACAGAAACAACGGTGCCTCCAACAGAAGAACACGCCGTCGAGAAGTCGCAGAAGAGGAATCCAAGAAGACAACGAGGCCAACACGTGGCAGACGGCCATCGAACGCCGAGAGAACTTCCACACTTCGAGGTGAACATGGATGTGATGGCGCCTTCTGTCGACGTAGTCGATTTGCCTGAATACGGTTTGCTGCTACTCCAAACATAGAAAGTTCAGGTGGACCTGATTCGGCTGAGGTAGCTAGAAAAGTGGAGGAGGCTGAAAATCTTGATAAGGTTAACATCGGCAAGGTTTGTAGGCAACAAATTCTTTAGAATGTGTAATTATTTTCTTTACAGGTTTGTGTGTCCCGACAAGCAGCCTGGATGCTCATCTTGACCACTCTCGTCTTTGTTGGAATCGCCATCTTCCTTTGTTTGACAATTCGACTCAAGGTTGTTTCCACTTATTTTATTTGACAATCCTCTAGATCATGTCGAACAATCGAATAAGCGAGATCGAGTCGAACATCAAGCAGAGTCGATACAGAAGCCAATACAATCATTTTATGCGCTGACCTATTTTTCCTTCAAAGCCTTCTCCCTTGTCCCGAACATTCCCGGGTTGAACCTGAGTTTATTGAGAGGAAAAAGCCCTCAACCGGTTTTTTGCTCTACCATCGCTTTATTGCCGACTTGCCTTTAGTGTACAAAAGAACAAATTGGAGTGTCGATCCTTGAGGCTCAAGTTGTCTTCTTCTTTTAGCCTGAATTCGCGAAAAATTGAATAAAGACTGCCGAGACTTGTTCTTCTTCTCGCTCAACCAGTCGTGGCTGTGTTTCAAGATGCAGAGGAGGCGAGATAATTGTCCCGAGGCGACTACAATGTCGTCCCCTCTCTTCTTCGTGTCTTCAAGGACTTCTCGGGCGTGCAATTTGGCACCGATGGTCAGTCGACGACAACAATTGGTCTCACGAGGAAAGAGTGCAACCTGTCGCCTGTGTGTTTCTCTTTCCGGTCGCCTTCTGGAATTCGGAGAACCGGATGGAGGACAAAATGCAGTAATAGTTTTGGGGAATTTACTTTCTCTTTATGAGAATTGAGCAAAGGAAAATGTCAAGTAATTACAACAATGATGAATACTTACAAAAAGATTTTACTACTTCGGCAAGCTTTGCTCTTCTCGCATTTCATCTCGACACTTGCCGATCACTCGCGACATGCACAGGGCAACGAGCAAGTAGACGGAGGTTATGACGATCAACACAATTCCAGCTAGTCGCACTAAATTCTCATGTTATTATGAAGAAAAATAATTGAACGAACTAATGTCCTCGTCAATATCGCTGAGAAGTCGTGGCTTGAAGACGAAGAGGATACCAATTATAATGTGGACGGCGTTGATCATAATGCTCAAACACTGAAGTTTTAAAATTCAGCAAATTATTCCAGTGAGTCAACCTTGTAAATCATGAAGGGTCGCAGCAAAACCTCCTTCTCCAAAAGCACACCAATTATTAGTGAAAGAACGAAGGGAAAGACAAAAACGGCTTGGATTATGCTCCCTGAAATGCTTTTTAAATGAAAAAATATTGAGCTTACAGATGAGAAGACCCAGTTTCGCTTTAACGATTCCCGTCAGAACGGCAACGAAGACGGCATGGAACAAGGTGATAAGACCGAAAAGAATCGTTGCCATCTGGAATATTTTGAATTTCATTTATCGAATAAGGCTTTGCATACCTTTGCTTTGAAACAGCAGCAGCATCTGTAGTTCGTCATCGTAAACTGTGCTTGGCTAGCTTCGCCGCAAGGTTTTGTACTTGTCGATAGTTTGTTTGCCGTACGTCAGCATTAGAGTGTCAAAGCCGTTGCGTTGGTGGTAGCGGGCAGTCTTGTGGTTTTTCCTGAGTAACTTCTTGTTTTTCGGGTCTTTTAAGTTTCAAAATAACGTGTCACGTAACTTCCGCTTATCGCGTGATTCAACAGCACCATAACGTCACATTTATTTACAAGCCGGTAATCGGATATGAAGATGATGAAGTGGTTATCGCCCAGAAACTGCCGATTTGTCGTCTGGAAGAGTTGTTGTTAATCGGTTGCTAACCTCAAAGCGTACGCCCTTACCAAACTTGGTAAAGAACTTCGAGAAAGCCCCTTTCAGCCCTGAAATTGGAGTGAACACGCTGGGACAGACAAAACCTTCATGGCCGTAAGCAGCGTTATGCTCGGCAAGGCTGATACAAACACCGTCCTGCAGATAAAAGCTCACACAACGTTCGACTTCATTTTTTCCGAAAGTTTACTTTAGCCACTTATGCAGAAACCAATCTCGATGGCCTTTTCGAAGTCGACATGGCCACCATACCTGAACATGTGAACCACTGAGACAAGCTTGTTATCAGAGCCGACCAACCTGTGGAAGAGAGCGGCATAATTTCTATGTTCGAGCCTGATTCTCCTTGAAAATGGAGGTCCTTGAGCTTCTTAAGTTGTAACAGCAAACAGATGGATGAGGATGTCAGAAGTTCGATGTACATAACATCATTGCCTCGGTTTTAAACAAAACGACGGTGGTAGGCGTGAGTTCAGAGTGTTTACTGCCGAGAGAGTTTTATGATCGATTTGAATTTCCCACGTCCAACATGGCACATGACATGAAGACGGAAAAAATATGACACACAACAAATGACACATCATCTTTACAGCGCAGTGCACGTAGTGACATGCACGTATACTTTTAATTTACTTCATATTCTTTCATTTACTTCACACTAGGTCTCGATGACCTAGTAACTTTAACTTTTGACTCCTATGAGTATTCTATTGAAAATGTGTACCAATGGTCTTTATGAAGCAGTAGGACCCGTAATAATTGAAGGAATTGGCGATACATTGTTATACACAGCAAGAAAAGAGAATATTACGACTTTCACTTTGGCAACGATTGCTTCTCGCGGAATTCATCACGACATCTAGTCACCACCCGAATCATGTAGTAGGAGATGCACATGTAGGCTGAAGTCATGAGAAGCAGCACAATTCCGGAGATTCGAACTGAATTCTTTGAATTCTTTCAACCTTTGAAAAACCTGTGGTTTCATCTGGCTCGCTGTGACTGAAAACATGCGGAGTCGCGATAAAGACGATGCCAAGAACAATGTAGAAGGATTGAAAAATGACGTTGAACCACTGAATGATAATTGAAAATTTTATGAAATGTTGCAAGTCAACCTTGTAAATGATGTAGGGTCGCAGGAAATTTGGGTTCTCCAAAAGCACTCCAATAATTAGTTGAATAACAATCAGAAAGACGATAACTGCTTCAGCAATAGTGACTGAAATTGTTTCCGAAGCCTTCAGAAAGGCGAGAATGCTTACCAATAAAAACAGCAAGTTTCGCCTTGGCCAAGACTGTAAGAACAGCACCGAAAACAAAGTGTAGCAATGTAATCAGACCGAAACAAATCGTGCCTATCTAAATTTCGAAAAGTTGTTTGAGTACAATAAAAAATTTTTTACCTTTGCACTAATGCAGCCGCAGCATTTCGCATTCGTCATTGTGGAAAACAGCTGAGATACTTGGGACAACTTCCCCGGGTGCTTAAATCCCGAAGAGAAGGATGTTTGCTCAACGTCAGCATTCTTGTTTGCAATGTGAGGGCGGCGGCTGTCGTAAATAAAAGTGATTTCGCCTTGACGTTACTTGTTTTTACCAGTGAATGAGCACGGATCAATTTTTTTGTGAAAATGAACAAAAATTAGCATTTATTGTATTGGATCTTCTAGAGAAAACAAGTAACGGAAACATTTCAAATCATTCAAAGCCAGGGCTTCACTTGACAGACATGATCTTGGCCACTCTCTTGACCACATCGGTAAGATTCTTTTTCGTGAAAGGGCCGTTGTTGGTACATGTGAATAACTGGAAATAAAAGTTTTCTCAAGAATGATCTTGCCCGATTATAGGCGTCTTCTTCGATGTCAAGACCATTTTCAGTTTGCTCGAAAAGGCAGAACTTAAAATGCTTCCGCATCCAGCCTTCCACCTTCAATTTCACTTAGTCGAGCATCTTATCGAACCTTTTTTCGGCCTTTCTTGATGTCGCGCCAAATCAATGTGTTCACACAAATGGCTCCTTTAGTGGATTAGAAGAGAAGTTATTCTACCAACCATTCTTGCCGAGCAGCTTGGCAAAACTTGACCAGACTGCTTCGGTGAGAAATACACTGTGCGGGCACATTATGGCGTTCTTCACGTCGTTGAAGCAACCATCCAAATAAATCGCATCGTAATGATCGCCTAGAAAGTTTGGTAAAAGAAACAAAAACCTTTAGCCGCGGCCTGTTTCACAAATTCTGCTCCGTCCTGGATTATCACCGAGTGCCGATCGTTCTCTTCAAGCTCAAAATAGTCTCGTGAAAGGTTGAGCATCATCGGTTCAATATCTACGCCTTTTACAACGGACTAAAAATAAGTAAGCATGCAGTCAGGCTAAAACGAAGAACGGTACTTTTGGAAACGCCGTAGTGAGAACGGTCCAGACGGTGCCTCCACCAAGTCCAATAATTAGCATCCTTGTACTGGCAGTTGGGGGCCATGGAATTCCTGCAGCTCCAAGAGGTACAGCAGCAAAACGATAGAAGAAAGATTCGTCGTAGAAGTGCTTGTTAAGTTTCCATCTCGAGCTCCAAGTGGTTCTGTTCAGAACTGTAATTCTGAATGAGATTTTCTACACTTATTTCACCTTTTGGTGCAAGCACGCAACCCCTGGACAGAATAGCTCCGTTGAAGCCGACCTTCATCACATAGCGCATGCCTTGAACTCTAATAAACAGCCTTATTGTCGTGACCAAAATGTTACGAGTTCGATGCGTTGTCATAATAATGATACTCGAAGATCTGGAAAGTGAAGTTTTCACTGTGAGCTAGTTGTCCAAGATCCAAGGACAAGCCTTCGACCATCTCAGCCTTGCTAAGTTGCTGACGAGACACAAAGCGCTTGCTTACTTTGAACTACAACACCAGAAAATATCAAAGACAAAAATAGAGCAACCATAATAACGAAGACGATAAATGAAGCCAAGGCGATCTTGATGTAATCTCGAGCGGATCGCGTGAAACGTCGAGACGAAGACATGAAGTCGTCGATCGAGAAGAAGTGTGAGGTGTCGCCACAGACGCTTTGAGCGGTCGTGGCGAGAAATTGATTATCTTCGTGTGTACTATAATGCGTGCCCTACTATTTTTATTTATTTTTCGAAGTTGGTCATTTCTTCAAGACAAAAAAAACAATCTATCAACAACGAGTGCATCCAATCTCCACCGATTCCACTGCCGCCGAGTAGTCATAAGGCCGCACTACAGACTGGTCTCCGGTTTGCTGGAGTGTGACATAGAAAAGTCCGTGCAATTTCTATCTCAACAGAGGCCCAAAGGGTGAGAATAGGAGGAAGTTTTCTTTTGGTGGTTTAAAGGGGGCTTTGAGCTGAATTTCACGCTCTCTCATCCGCACCAAAAGAAACTTCGTCCTTTGGGCCTCTATCGAAAACACATTTGTGGCTTTCAACCCAACTTCCTTTCAGTGTCCCACCCTTTTTTGCCAGTTTTGTTGAATGTTGTTTTGTCCTACAAGTTGTTCATCTTGAAATTCTGACATAAAACTGTGAATGAAGATTTGAGAAATTTTTTTTAGCGTAGTGCCCTTTTAAGAGACGGCACTATTCAAAATCACTTACGGAGTCTGATAAAAGTTCCTCTTGACTCCCATGCTTTCTCTCCACGGTTTCACTTATAATAAGCAAGAGTGTCTGGCCGCTTTCACAGACTTGATGCCTTGTTTCTGGACCTCAGTGGGCTTATCTCATGACGTTTAACGATTCAACCAGGGGCTCTTGGTTGTTTATGAGCGTCAGTCGAGCAATAAGCGGACATTGTCTCTTTGCGAAGTGTGAGTGGAATGCTTTGGCTGATAGTTCTGTTGGTGCTACCTTTCTGCGTTTCACAATGTCCAGACGGAGCTGTTTTTGATTCTCAGCAAAACAAATGTTATTCCTTCATCACTACTCCGGCGCCATTTCTGGTTGCTCAGCAAAACTGCGTGGACTTATTTGGAAATTTGACATCGATCAGGAATGGGTTTGAGAATATGATGATCGTTGGTGAGTCAGTTGCTTGATTTTAACTGCTGTAGAAAATTCCCAGCAGCTGTTCTCGGGAGGCGCGGCTGATTTTTGGATTGGAGGTAATGATATCGAATCTTCCGGAACATGGGCGTGGACTGATGGAAACTCGTTCAGCTATGCAAATTGGGATAACGGTGATTTTATGTGATAGGAATTAACGGCGTAGGATATCCCGACACCAGTGCTGGCTACGATTGCCTGGCAGTCCAGGTGACAACGGCGAAATGGCGCAATGCCAACTGTTTTGCTGCTCGTCCATACGTGTGCGAAGTTCCTCTCGGACTTGCATGCCCTTCTCCTCCGCCGTGTCCATCATGCCCAGCCTGCACACATCCTACAGCATCAACGTGTCGTCCCATTCCAACGTGCCCAACTTGTCCAATGCTCTGCCCATCTGAATGGATTTACTTCAAGAATACAGATTCCTGCTATAAAGTAAGCAACGCTTCGATCTCGTGCGAATAATATTGTTGCAGCACATTAATATAAAAAACAAAAGTGATTCAGGTATTCTTTCACGGGACTTGGGACGACGGAGAACAGATTTGTGTTCAGCATGATGCTCATCTGACGTCGATTCACAGTTCAGCCGAGAACGCTTTTGTTGTCTGTTCGTTTTTTAATCGAACCATTAATTTCTATCACAATATCTACACATAATAAGGGATACTTATGTATTTGCAGCAATAAGCACCGCACAGCGTGCTTCAGGCGATCTTAGCGATTTTACATGGATTGGATTACGAGAAGAAGGCTTCACAAGCGAAAAACGATCATGGAAATGGAGTGATGGCAGTCCTGTCGATTTTCTCAATTGGTCATCAGGAGAGCCCAACAATGCATACGTAAATTTGGCTCTGTGATTTTCACGCACACCCGGAAAATCAGCCCACGGGAAGCCCGTAGAATAAACGGTGGCGATTTTTTTGGCTCCCTCAGAATTTCCACGCTTTTCTCGAGAAGTCCTTACTCAACCACACGTTGCTAAAAAACCTGTCTCAAAAGGCGAGCTTGCACTTGCGAATTCCACATTTGCGGATTTCTTTTGCGGACGCGCATTTGCGGACGCGCTGGTTACTTGCATTTCTGAAGTTACACTAGCGGATTTTTTTGCGCCAAGCCGCTCCCCTACCACTGAGGAGACGATTCCTCAGAAAAAAAACCAAAAGTGTAACTTCAGAAATGCAAGTAACCAGCGCGTCGGCAAATGCGCATCCGCAAAAGAAATCCGCAAATGCGCGTCCGCAGTTGCAAATCCGCAAGTGCAAGCTCGCCGTCTCAAAAGGTGTGTCTAAAAATCATTCGTGATTTAGGAACACTGCGTGCAAATAATTAGTGACATCGACAATAAAAGAAGTGAAGAATATCAACGTTGGAACGACCTGTCGTGTTCTGCATCTCTGCGAAACTACGTGTGCAAAATGAAAGCCAAGCACTAGACTAATAAGTCTCTCTGGCATGCGCGAACCTACACTTTATGCTTTGAATAAAATATTGTATCGACATGCAGAAAATGCAATACTAATGACAAAAACAGAACTACCATAACTCAACGTTTCGCAGGAAACGTCGAGATGAAGACATGAAGTCGTCGATTGAGAAACAATGTGAAGTCTCAGCACTGACGCTTTGAACTGTCGTGGCGAGAAATTGATTACCTTTGTGTATACTACAATATAACGGGTGCAATGCGTGCCCTACTATTTTGTTTTATTTTCTAAGGTGAACTTTTTAACACGTAAAAAAATCTATCGACAGCATGTGAGTCCACACCAATTATGGAGCCAACGAGTCCATGCGGTCCATCATTCTCTGCATCACGTCTGAAGAGTTCTTTTCCGTGAACGGGCCGTTATTTGTGCATGTAAACAGCTAAAACAATTTGTGAACGAGAAGCCTAATTGTGAAAGTGTCGTACGCTGTACGTAATTGCTCTTTACGTGTGTCCGACTTTTAGCGATGTCTGTTGTTTGGTGCTTCGTATTTATCTTCAGTTCACCAGGAGAGTGACTCACGTGCGGTTGCTTTTGAAATAAAGGCCGCTTTGTTTCGTTGTCGTTGCATCTTGGGGGAACCTAGTGGGTCCTCATCGCGCGAGGTTGTGCCGCGTAGACACTCTAGCTTATTACATGGGGGCTGAGCCAAATTGATTGGATCTCGTCGTCTACGAGATTTCGTTGTTGTTTCGCCGTGTTGTTGATTGGTTTTGGTTTTTCGTGGCTTTGGTAGCACGAATTCGTTGATTTCTGAAGTGAATTGGCCGGAAAGCCAGGAAGAATTGAGCGGTTCGTTGCTCGAGGAGCACAACTTTCGTGATTTGGCTCAAGTATCTCTCTTGTTACCCGATTGATCGAATTGGTCTTTCGGTGGTTCCTCGGTTGAGTTTCCCGTTGAACAGAGCACGGCGCTTGGTTTGGAAGAAAGAAGGAAGAAGCGTTAGACACGTGCAGGAAGGACGGATCCGCGGTTGAAGTTGCCCGCACCGTGCCTGGACAGTCGCAAGAGAAGCACTGATCCGAAAGAGAAACGAGGTCGAATTTCCCTCCTTTCTCAACAAGAGAGAACAAGTTGGTGATTGTGGTGAATTGGAAAGAAAGCTAGCTCAGGAAGCTAAGAAAGAAAGAAAGAGAGCAGTTGCAAAGCTCACGAGTACGCTTTGATTCGCTCGCGAACGCGTATTTCGTGGATTTCTTGTTGATTTTGGTGAGAGTTCAGCTGAGTAAGCGTGTTGTTTGCAGGCCTCGGGCCGCGGCACTCGCTTTGGTATCGCTGCGTGTGAGAGGAAGGCGGCTTTGCCGCGCGGATCAAGATCGAAGGCTGTTTTTCGGTGGAAAGAAGGCGCCGTGACAGGTTCGTGGAAGTTTTTCGGTGTTCCTCGCTGAAATTCGGTGCATTTTTTCACTGCAGTACGCCGGAGGCGCTGCCCGAATTTTGAATCGTGTCTCGGAAAGATTGATAAGATGGGCGATTCTGGCATGAATCTCAACGAGTTCTTGCAGTCCGGTGATGTCGGTGCCACGACGGCAAGTGGTGGACCGAGCGGATCTGGCGGCGATGACCTGCTTGAGGCTGAAACCCTGCTCGCAGAGTTCGATGAAGCAAAGCGAGAAGAAGCGAAAGAAGAAGAGCCGAGAGAAGAGACGGCACTCAAGGTTGGTTTTGAGCGTGTGCTTCAACATTGTGGGAATGACCTGAAGGAAAAGTGGAAAGAGCTACTTGCTCGCATTTCTGAACGTTCGGCTCATG
>JAQIXL010003046.1:0-11360 GCA_034700245.1 Poikilolaimus oxycercus | reverse complement strand
GCCGGCCGCCGCATTCGGATCCGCTCCCGGTGCTCCTGCAACAAGTTACTCTCTCGTTTCCTCTTTCTTTTTCTTTTTTTAGCTAATCAAATTCCCCCCGCGCTCTCTCTTCCCGCACTCACTCCTTCTTTGAGGCTAAAAACGAGCGCGAACAAACCTGGCTGCGACATCTTTCTTCTTGTTTTTGAAGAGACTCCAGTTCTCCACGGTTGCCTTTTCGTTTGTGGCCTTCTCGATGATCTGAAAGCAAGAACTTCTCTCCCTCAACAAAATCTTGTCTCTAGCTCATCGTGATTTGTGCTGGAATCACCGAAGATGCCCATCTTCTTCACGCTTGAGCGCCTAAAGGCTAAAAATTCCTCAAAGAAGAAGTATTGAACCGAGCAATTCAACGCTTTCCGTCGGCGTCAAGGACGACACATCCGAATCTACTCCTTTATCGAGTCTACTCTCATGCGAATCTACTCACAAGTAAGGACCCATAGGAATAAAATAGGCGCATTCGTAGACCGAAAAGCGTTAGAAACACAACACAGTGAATCATAGAATGAGCCCAAGGTTTACAGACGAAAATGGAGAAGAGAAATGGCTCTATTGGTCTGGGAGCTAACATTGAGCAAACCAAAGGACACAACACAGAACTATAGGTGGCGATCATCCCAAAATACAAATTGACTGCTACATGATGTCTTCTCAGAGGGAAAACATGTGCTTGAAGAACCCAATGTGAGCCGGATGATACCTCAGTAAGGTTGACCATGACCACCGGGTTGCGGCCAGCCTTGTATTGGCTGCGGTTGGTAGCCGCCATTCTGCTGCTGCGGCATCTGCGCAGGGAACAGTTGAGGCTGCTGCTGCATCGGACCGTCTCCATAGGGAGGCATCGGCTGCTGAGGCAGCGGCTGAAAGTTTCGTCTCTCAGGAAACTAAGGAAGAATCTCACCGGTACAAAAGCGTATCCAGGTTGATACTGCCTGTTCACTGGACCTCCAGGCGGGAATGGCAGCTGCACTTGTGGAGGCAATGGCTGAAGCGGCATCTGAACCGCTCTTTCAAGGAAGCTGGAGAATAATCTTACCTGAAGTGGCTGGTGCGCAGCATATGAGAGATGGAGCTGCAAGTTTTCCGCCTTCAGTTTCTTCAATGTCGCATCTTTCCTCTCGTCGCGGAGCTTAAATTTGTGTTGATGAAAAAATAGTGAAAAACCTTTAGCATTTGAAGAAGTGTGGGACGAGAAATGCGGAGAGACGCGATGACATCGAAGTTGGACTGGACGAAGTGCTCGAAGAGAAGACCGTACGCTTGGACGCTTGTGAAGCGGCGGCTCCTCGCCTGAACATTTCTCCCTCAATTCACCGGAACGAACAAGAAATCCGAAGAGATCTTGCAGATCCTTGACGGTGATCATTTCGAATAACAGCGTCAAGACATCGTAGCAGCGCTTTTCAAGGTCTGTGCACCTGAAAGCGAATTTCAACCGAAGCGCATCAATACCTGTAATTGACGGCGAATGCCAACAATGGGCAACACGTATGGCGATCCACATAACGAGTTGAAGCGTTTGGTGCTAACTAAACATTTATTTTTTAGGAGAAGCAGAGAAAGGGCAACCTCAAGGAACCATTGAATAACTTCCAGGATCCGCGGCAGTTCTTCGTTCATCACGACCACAGCTTCGCGCCCATCTTCATCGCATTCGGCTACCTTCTCGCTGAGCGTAGTGCTGTGCGCGATCCCTGCCCTCGATGAGTAGAAGATGATAGGTTCATTGCCTTTCATGGTGACGACCTGAAGCGCAATGGATAGAAAAGCACGGCAAACTAGTTTGACATCATCGTCCGCTCCTTGTATCTTGAAGTCGCGCGGTTCCCAACGATCGGCCATTCTTCTCGATTGTACTCTGAAAATAGGCATACTTTGGGATGCATCTGGACCCGAAAACATTAAACACCGAGAAAACAACCGCAAAATCTCGAAAAAACAAAGCGAAATGTTTAAAACAGAAGCGCCAAACGGGCATGCGCTATCGCGAATGCTCGCCCTATACTTTCCGGCGAGCGAGCTACCGTAATCCCGTTTTCGCTCCATGAGTTTACCCGCGAATTTTGAATATCTGAATTTGTTGGGAGATTTTGAATATCTCATTTTGAATATCTCAGTTTGTTGGGAGAAGTCGCGAGGGCAGAACGTGAGTTCTTCTTCCTCTTGTACTCCTGGCAGTCATCGTCCATCTCGATCACAACTTTTTTGGGTCCCTTCTACGTGGCTCTCTGTTGTTGTTCTTGAACAATGGGTCTCTTTCAGATGTCCTCTCATTTTCGCATTTTCTCATTCTCATTTTTCCATCTTCTCGTTTGTCGCAAAATGACTTCTACGCGAGACCTGTCCGGTTCAATCCTCGTCATAGGTTTTGTCTTTTGTTTCTTTTGTTACTTGACTGTTCCGAGTTATTAGACCTTTTCAAGGCCAGCCGAGCTGTTTTTTGACTTGCGGTAATTTTGAAGTGTCAACATGGGGTGATTTCGTCTATGGAAAGCTCTTGCTTCTTCAGCAGAGGCCGGGGAGGCGTTTGCTACCGTTGTTTGGATGAAAGAGTGCTTTCTGATTGAAGCGGGTAGTGGGAATCGATTCCCAGTGCCGAAATTACCCAAGGAAGTTATCTTCTTGTTCGGGATAATCATAATGAGTGGGAAGGGGCGAGAGAGGTGCACATCGCCGAGAAGGAATAGCAGGATGTTCCTCTTTCTTCAGCATCGTTCGTCTTCTTCAACGCGTTTTTGATTCCAAAAGCGATGGGCCAGAGTTCACCTTTTATTTTGTTACGTGGCACCTTTTGTTTCGTAAAAGTCTTCGACAGCAAGAGTAGTGAAGTTCCCTCGAAGAGGGTTCTCTTGCTCCTCCTCCTCGGCGAGGTGTACCTCCTTCGCCCCTTCCCACATCATGAATTTTCCCAAACAAGCTCGGTTTGACTTGAAAACATCTAATAACTCCGACCACCAAAGCAACAAAAGAAACAAAAGACAAAACCGGTGACGGGGATCGAACGCAAGAGGTCTCGCGTAGTAGTCACTTTGAGAAAACGAGAAGATGAGAAAACGAGAATTGAGAAAATCAGAGAAGATCAGAAACCGACCCAATGAAAAACTACTCATAACAAAGAAAATTTTATCGAACATCATCCAAAGAAGAATGAGTTAGAAGGAAGAAAGGATGAAGATGAAGAAGTGACAAGATTTGAGAAGACCTACGTACGGTGCAATTCCCTTTAATGATTATAATCTTTTAGAGTAACCAAATAAGGTTACAGTTTTTGAAACTGAATATGCCACTTGCAGCACCTCACCATCAAGACCACCACGTGTAATCGACCACGAGCGTGTCGCCTTGTCGAATCGTGCATCGTCAATACCGGCAAAAAAATTTTCTTCTGCTTTGAAATGAAAGCCCGCTAAAGGGAGCCAGAGGTGGCGTATGATTCGCTGGTATCGCATCCATTGCCGAATGAGGCCATTGATCCCACCTGGTGTTACCCTTGTCTCTACTCTCGATATATGAAGAACAGGAATGAAGATTTGCAAGAGAAGCGCGTCGTCGATTATGCGACCGAGCGGGTGTTCAACAGGAAATTTCTCCACAATCAAAGCCCTCAAATTCTTAATCTTCTGGTGGAAGAAGAAGCCATTCGAGACGGAGCTCCTTTCGTTTTGAAGCCCTAGACAATCAAGATATTCGAAATAAAAGAGCATGCTTAAAAACTCCTTTTCGTTGAACTTCGTGATGGCGTTCATGTAAACAAACTGAATGCTGGGAGGCGTCCAAGCTTCAAGAAGTTGCTTAAGTGCTGGAAGAGGTAAGTTTGTCGTTAGGCATCTTCCAGTGTGATACTGAAGAAGAAATTGAAGCAGACGAATTAGTTCTTGAATAAGGTGCGTCCAATTCGAGAAGACCACGCATGGTAGAAAGACTTTCCAGAAATGAGATCTCAGAAAACGGAAGGGAATGTCTTTCACATCAAAAGGGGCTTCCTCGTTCCACATATCATTTGATAAGTTTGGCTCACTCACTTGGGCGTTGAAAGAGATGAACAAGGAATCGGTCAAAACGACGAAGAAGGGAAATTCAAACCGCTTACAATGTTTCCTCATCTCAGTCACGTGGCGTTGAAGTTGACGACATGATTTCGATAGATGAATGACGTCTAAGGGATATAGCAGTTGAAGAATGGACAGCAAACTATCTTGTGGCAAGTCAAGCAGACGCATCTTGTAGACTCTGACTTTAAGTTCAAGGAACAGAACGTCACTTTGCACTATTGCCGCATCGATTAGCACTAACGATCATCTCCAAAGCAGTCAAGTCTTCTCTGAGCCTCTCTTTGAACCGACAACCTACGACATCCAGCCTCTCGTTCAGATCTCCAATGACCCGAACTTTATATTTCACGTTACAAAGTTCCTTTACTCATCTTTCTTCCTCACTTGTTCACAGAAGAGAAAGAAAGGGTGACATCCAATAAAATACACGAGCTTCAAGGGACAGGAACAAGCACTTTACGACAGGAGGCGAAGCAAAAGATTGGAGTAGGAACAGAATAGTCACGTCATATTACCCCGTAGCAGCAATTCGCCATCTGTGACGGATATGGGAAGGACGAGATTTGTCAGTTTTCTATGCAGTCCCAGTGGTCGAGTGAAGGAGGAGGGAGACAGTATTCTATGTGGCTCCAGTGGTCGAGGAGGAGGAGAGGGGGCAGTATTCTATGCAGCCCCGGTGGAGGAGAGAGGGGAGGGGACTGCTTTCTATGCAACCCCAGTAGAAGAGGGAAGGAGGAGGGAGACAGTATTCTATGTGGCTCCAGTGGTCGAAGGGAAGAGGAGGAGAGGGGGCAGTATTCTATGCAACCCCGGTGGAGGAGGGAAGGGGACTGCTTTCTATGCAGCCCCAGTAGAAGAGGGAAGGAGGGAGACAGTATTCTATGTGGCTCCAGTGGTCGAAGGAAGGAGGAGGAGAGGGGGCAGTATTCTATGCAGCCCGGTGGAGGAGGGAGGGGACTGCTTTCTATGCAGCGAAGAGGGAAGGAGGAGGGAGACAGTATTCTATGTGGCTCCAGTGGTCGAAGGGAGGAGGAGGAGAGGGGGAAGTACTCTATGCAGCCCCGAAGGTCGGCGGGACTCCCTCGGTGGTGATCTTGTTGAAGAGCGCAGCGAGCGGCGATGCCAGAAGGTCGGCGCCGATGCGCACAAGAGCGATGAGGGGATCCGATCGGCTCCTGGTGTTGTCCCTCCCTTGGTCTTGGCGAGCGCGTCGAGGACTTCGGCTTCCAAGAAGGGTGGCCATGGCTCAGTCGTCGAGGCGGGCGCGAGGGCGATAGCAGTGCGCGAGGCATAGAGATCATCGAAGAAGTCCTTGATGGCGACTTCGAGTTCTTCCTTCGTCTCCGTGATCGTGCCATCTTGACGTCGGACTTGAGTGAGGCGCGTCGTCTTCACTGTCTCGTTCCTCAAAAGCAGCGTCGTGCATGGGAAGGACGCGTTGCTTCGGCTAATCTAGACAACTTCTTCCAGAGACTCCCAGAAGAAAGACGAACAACTAGCTGGCACGCTAGTGGTTGATTGTTCTGAACAGTTTTCAGCTCTCTCAACCCTCTGCACGAGGACAGTCACAGGTCGCGGCGATTTTTGTGAGTCAAGACGCCTTTGGTTCAAGAATCCGTAGAATCGAGTTGAAAAGTCAACGGGTTCCCGCAATCTCCGAACTTGTATGACTCGATCAAAAGATCTAGGGTGAAACTTAGTTGAAAACTCCCACTTGATGTCTCTGGAAAGACTGAGCCCGATTGCTTTCTCTTCATTCTCGCCTGTCTCAGAAACTTACTCGTTCATCCTCAAAACGCACCAAAAAGAATGAGCTGTGAAAGGAAAGTTCAAGGTTAGAAAGGATGTGACGGAACCGGAGTGCACCTTCCTCCTCCCCCCTCCTCCCTCTCTCCTCTTCCACTCTGATCCACTGAGGCATGATATGACACGGACATCCATCCCATTGCTCCCGAAGAGAGAGAAGAGAGAGGGAGGGAGGATCCAGTGCAGGCGACCAAGGGGCGCCCCCTTCAACGAAGAGTCAGACCAGTCCCTCTCCCCTCATAACGAGTAAGAGACTATGGCGCAATAGCCCCCGGATCTCTTCTCTCTCTTCTCTCTGTCTCTGAATGAATATCGCGTTCACGTTTTGAGTAGACGTTCTGTCAACTGGGTTTCATGCCATTTCCTTGTAATCTCAGGCATCTTGACATGGCTGATTCGACCGGCGTTGCGCGGCCGCGACGTCCCCCTCGCTGATTTTCTCCCTCATCCTCGCTGTCTGAAGGGAAGCATTCTAGAACAATCTTTATTTGTAAAAGAGTGAGAGGGAGGACGCAGTTCGGCGTCCAGTCGACGAAAGGAGACGCGAAGAGTCATCTGCACCTTTTCATCCTTGGCTGGATCCGTCGGCAACGCCTTGCCCGCCGCTCCGCCCTGTGATGTCCTCACTCTTATTCCCCTGGTGTCGACTTCTTCTTGGCAGGCTCCATAGGGGTTGGAAAAAGAGGAGAGAGATGGACCAGTTGAAAGCCGATGAAGAGTGGCGCCACAAGGTCCTCGCGACGGCCGCCCTTCCTCGCGCTCGTCCTTCTCCTCGTGCACTATTTTCAGCTAGTTGTTCGTCCTTCTTCTGGGAGTCTCTGGAAGAAGTTGTCTAGATCAGCCGAAGCAACGCGTCCTTCCCATGCACGACGCTGCTCATCTGCGACGTGGAACTCTCTCTTCCATTACCGTATACCGTCTCCCTCAGCAAGAAAGGCTTTTGCAGTTATCAGAGCCAAATCTCTGTGAAAGAGCGGAGCAGCTCGTCGACTTTCGCCAGCTTTAGGAGACGGGAACCAAGAACAACGAGAACATTCTAGTTCCTCCCCAGCACATGTCGTTCAACGATCAGGGCATCTTCCCTTTGCAACGCCAACAAAGACATCATAGCCACAGCGTTTCACATAGCGACCATCACGTGGAAGGCGCAAATTGGCAATCGTCGTGCAGGCCCAAGAACAAGGCATGAACAACAAAGCCAATGGGCGGCTACTCATCAGCCTCGGCTCTAGCCGACGCAAGCAGAGCCTTGCCTACATCCACTACCACATCAACTTCGCTTGAAAACAATCAGACAAAAAATTCTTTATACCCGCCACAACAACAAAGAGAGCCAGCTTGAAACGAGAATACAAAGACTTAGACCGGGTTCTTCACCCACTTCGTCAGCGGTCCGTGCTCCCTGACCAGCTTCACGTTGGCTCCGTCGTTCTGGAGGCGGCCTTCCTTGCGCATCTCCTCGTACTTCTCCTTGTCGTAGCGCGTGAAGCCCCACTTGCGCGAGACGACGATGTACTGACGGCCCGGGAACTTGAACTTGGCACGACGGAACGCCTCGACCGCATGTTGAACGTGCTGAAAAGCAGAACTGAAACGCACCCGACAACTCCTGTTTCACTGAAAGTGAGAGTCACAGCCTCTTTTCTGGTTCCAACGCCTTAAGGGCTCTGCTTTGACCACGTGGAGTTCGTGTCTCAGCCGAGATCTTCGGCGCCGATTTGACTTGCAAGAGGACGAAGATTGCCCTCGCGGGTGGTTCAAACTCGACTTCAGCCGTCAAGTTTGAAGTGGCCCTTCTTCGAAAAAGAAAGTGACGCATGCTTGGTGTCCGAGATGAAAGCCGGAGATGACACTTGCAGTTCCTCTTCGCTTGACTCTCTAGAGCGTCGAGTGAATGAGCCTTCAAGCCTGTCTAGTTCCCACTCAGTTGGTTTTGTTTTGTTATTGTTTCTATTTTCATCATTCTGCCATGAAGAAAGACCCTTTTCCTGAAGTTGAAGTGTTTGAGAAAGTTAACATTCCGTCGAGATTAGTGGTAAGTTTCATTCTTGACCGTTAAGGAAGATTTTAGCCGGCAGAGGAGTTCCAGACAGTAGCTTGTGCTATCAACAAGAACATGCAGAGTGTTCTCGCACGAATCATGTGCTACTTGGCAAAAGATCGACATCGGTTACAGCCTCATATGAACTTCAGTGACAACAAATTCATGGTTAGTTTTGTCTTCTGGGCCAATCTTTGCAGGAGTAAGTTCATCCTTTCCTCATTGAGGCTCAGTGTTCAGCAAGGAATGTGCAATTTCTGATCGTTATGGCACTGCACGAGAAATGGCAAAGAGCATCCCAAGTTATGCGAAGAACCGCGAGGACTGGGCTCACTTCGTCGTTACTCGAGATCCGGTTGAACGTTTCGTTTCCGGTTTTGCCGACCAATGCATCGAGGGTGGAGCTCATGCCTGGTCGGAGTCTGCTCTAGTTTTTATGGATTCAGGACGGAAACCAACCGAGCCCGTTGCCTGGGATGTCGCGGAGACATAGCCTGTTTTGTTCGACGTCTTCACAGGCGTCTGGTACGCCGAAAACCTATCCCAAGGGTCAATGTAGTGCACTTTGCGCCTCAAAACTGGTGAGGGAACTAAATGACAAGAAAAGAGTATAGGTATTGCGATATGCGAGTGTTATTCACCAAGTTTCATCAAATCAAGTACAATGCGGCTGATCGAAATGCAACATTGGAGGAAATCTTGTTGTTTTTGAAGAGTCAAGAAGTTCGACGGCGATCGAAATTGAAATACAAAACAGTACAGGTTCCCATAGCAGCGTTGGAACATATTCGAGAAGAAGTGGTGGCAATGAACTTGCATCCAACTTTCGGATCTGGTAAGGGCAACAAAGAGTTGAAGAAGTTGCAGACATTGTCGCGCGTCTCAACGACGATCTTAATTCAAAGCCGAAACTCATTCAACAACTTTACGCTGTTTACTCCAACGACTACATCTTGTTTGATTTCAAGAAAGCGAAAGCTTGATAGGAACACACCGAGAGAAACGCCCATTAGGCGCTCTGAACTACCCCTAAAGTTCTGGAAGTAGTGAAACTTATGCGAGCAATGGCGATGAGTGAAGTACAAAAAATGAAATTAAATCTGAATTTTCGCCCATTCTCGCGAAAAAATTGTTGACGAGATTTGGCTGCATTGATATGAGGCGAACGCAACTTACTCAAATTCTGACTCAACGGGAGCACACGCCGATGATCAAATCACAAGATCACGAAGATGAAGAAAGCGTTCGTGAAACACACTTGCGCCAAACATCACTTGGAGATTGCCGACTCGGTTCCACTTCCGGGCTTCTGAAGCGGGGCGAAGCGGGCAGCGATAGCGATCACTTCACCTGCTTCGTCCCCTCTTTTCACCTTGCCAAAGGTTCCCTGTCAGGTTTTGCACACTATGGACGATGTAGACTCTACATGTCAGCCTCGAAGAGCCGGTTCCTTCGCGCACCTCACAAGTTCTCCTTAAATTTCTCGACCGAGACGCCATACCCTTGTCTGTCTCGATGCATCAACTTGGTACGGTCGTGCTGGTCTTGCTCCCGATCTTCGTGGCCGCTCAATGGGGCGGTGGACCGCCAGGAGGTTCGCGCTTTGTTGACTTCTTAAACTTTGCGATTTCAGGCAACTTCGGCGGTAATACTGGCGGCGGTGGCCGAAACGGTGGAGGCAACTTCGGAGGCGGCGGCGGATTCAGTATGGGTCTCCAGCTTTTTGATGATCTGCCATTATAGACGGAGGAGGTGGAAGCGGTGGCGGCGGCAATTGGGGAGGCAACAACGGCGACGGAGGAGGAGGAAACTGGGGCGGCGGTGGTAACAACAATGGTGGAGGTCGTGGTGAGTTTCTAGCTCGCGCTTTGAATGTGCTTTGATGAATTTGGCAATGAACGCTTGCAGGCGGTCAGCAATGCGATGTCAACGAGTACGCCGGTCTCGCCACAGTTCAACTGCTGCGCTTCTTCAATGCCGAGGGCAAGGACAGCGATCACGCCTTCTTCGCCGCTGACAAGCCGCAGATCAAGCAGCAATTCATCAAGGACGGATATCATGAGGAGACCTGTAAGCTATGCTTTTCACTGCTGATGAGCTTGTACGTTCAGCCAACGACAAGTTTTACGTCGTCGATGATGCTGCGTTCGTGAGAAAGAACTGCCCACAGTTGAAGGCTCTCTACCGAGTTACTCTCCCTGGCAAAGGTTGGCTCCCCAGAGAAAGAAATGATCTTTTAGTTGACAACAAGCTGTGCCTTGAGAGCGACATGGGATCGTGTCGCGAGGTTTTGACTTTGACATTGAGAGAAGGTTTTAGGGTGGAAGACAAATGGAACTTATCGGCTACGTTTCGCAGACGGCCAACTATTGTGGTGCAAGGAAGTCAATCAACGAATATTACAGCTCGCAGTGGCGTGGTAAGCTTTGAAACACATGCCATCAGCTTTCAGATTATCACTATCTCTGGAGTGACGCTCTGCAGAGCAACATCAACACTGTGAGTTTCATTAGTGGTAGAAATGAAGTCGTCAGGTCGCACCGCACATGAAGCTCACGAAGACAAACTACATCTGGGGCTGGTCGACGACGGGAACCACGGCGCAGCGACAGCAACTTCAATCGGTTTGTGCTGAACGCTTTGAATGAATAAGGTTTCAGCGTTGCAACTAAACGAGTGCTGCTCCGGGATAAGTGCTGAATCGCACGCGCTCACTGTATTGATGCATTCAGAAAATAAAGAGTTGTTTCACGATGTCCGTGATCTTTCTCACAATCAGAGGCAAGCCAAGGAGGTGAACAGCGATTAACATCTTGTCAGAGAAGGGCAACTAAAGCACAGCAAAGCACAGATTGAAATCAGTGTCTTTCACTGTTGTCGTTTCGAGGAAGACGATTTCACTCGATCGCCGATTAAGTTTGCGGTCTATGCGAGTAAGGACAAAAAATGTCTGTGTTTCGGACGGGAGACGTTACTAATGCATTGCCTGCTACTGCAATTACGTTCGGCGACTGCGAACTTGCACAAGACCGAATCAGCTTTCAGAGCTCTACGACGGAGCAAGCGTTTCATCAAAGAAAATGTGAGCTTCATGGACTTTGGAGAAAAACACGCCAAAAACCTGCTACTATTCGCAGAGGCGAGCAGAGAAAGGAAGAAGACAGAACACTTCAAGGTCGCCGAGGCTATAAACGGACCTCAGGTCTCTTCGCCTGCTCATCGATCGACTTTCGTCAAGTGATTGAATGCTTCCTCGTGTTTCCAACTGTTTTCTTAGAACTGTTTCTTGTTGTCTGCTGGCTTAAGAATGCAAATCTCTAAGAATGAGAAAATCCCTCATAAGGGCGGCCACTAGGATTTGGTCAAAATCACGCTTTTTCTATTGGATAACTGAGTAATAGGTTTTGAAGAGCTCGTCG
>JAQIXL010003045.1:0-11362 GCA_034700245.1 Poikilolaimus oxycercus | reverse complement strand
TTCGACCGGCGGGGATCGAACCCGCACCCTCGGATTGGTAAACAGCGCCATAGACCGCTAGGACTGCTCCGCGTGACGGCCGTGTCAAAACGCCCTTTCGTTCCTCATTAAGGAGGGATGCTTTCATTTCATCACATTTGAGCTCGTTCCATTTACTGCTTTCATAGAAGAGTCCAGTTATTGACGGTGGAAGCTGTTTGAAGAAGGCGCAAAGCTTCACCTCAAGGAAATTCGAGCCGAGCACTGTTGGATTGAAACAAGGAGTGTTGAACAAGACAGACATTAGCAGTCTGAATGACTTCTTCTGTCCACAGTAATCTGGCTTCGGAAGTCGAATCGAGACAATCTTCTTGCCTTCTTGAGTGAAATATACAGACTTTCGAAAACGAAGAGCTTGCATTGAAAACACCGACGAGCTTTGCTTTTCAAGTACATTTTCATCGCTATACATCACCGTGTCATAACCAAAGCGAATTGAGTTTTTGTCTTTGAAGATGATGACAACACAAAGTTGAAGTTGTTGAAGACGTGATGAATTTGTCTGAAGAAAACGGTTGAGAAATGAATTGACAAATCGAAGCTTCAAGATTGTTTCCACGTCTATGAACTGAAGAATGTGAAGGAGACTTTCAGATGGAATTGACGTGAACATGATGGCGCGCTGCAGAGTAAAAAAAACCTTACACTTCATTAAAACGAGTAGAAAGAGGCGCTAATTATATGTTTATGAGTGAAACAGTCATTATGTTAATTCGCAGAAATCGCGCTTCTTGTTGGCCCGACAAAGATCAGCAGATAGATCTCACAAACGTGCGAACATTTCTCTTAAAATACGTGTCCTATTTAGAAGAGCTTGTGGTTTGCCCCAATCGGAAGAAAGCCGACGAAGCCAGTCTAACCAGTCGTCGACGTCGCTGAGTGTAGCAAATTTCATTTGAATTTCCAGCACAGGCATCATAATCTTTGCCAATGGTTTTCGAACTTCAGCTGGTAGCTTATCGTATTCAAGAGAAAGAAAAAGCTTCCAAATGTCCTGCGCGTGCTCAATATTTTCAATCGGCTCTCGAAAATGAGCTTTAGCTATCCTCAAGCACAGGTGTAACTTTTTCTTATTTTCGTTGAATTTTTTCACGAATGCTAATAATGAGTGGAATTTCATTTCATTGAAACCTATCAGATATTACATGTAGCTTTCGGTTCACACTCACTCTTTTCAAGACTACGTAGATTTATGTTTTGAGTGAGCTCTCTAGCAGAAGGCCGTCTTTCGCTCTGAGGATTCATCATTTGAAGCACTAGGGCTTTCGCTGCCATTTGAGTAGGCTTAGTTAAACCTTTTCCGAATTCTTCGGGAAAATTACCAAAGCCGAGGATCCTGCGAATCCAAGACGATCGGTATAAATCCTAAGTTGTATTTATATTGAAATGTTTCCTCTTACCGATCGAAATGCTTTCATTAAGTCCGTTTGCGCATTGAAATTAGTTTCTCCAAAAGAAATGAATATTTCGAACACAGTTAGTCCCAAGCTGTAGAGAGTGATCAAAGAGGAAAACCTACCTATAAATATCTATTCTTGATGTGTAGTTGTCAAGGCAAGCCTCGGGAGCCATATATAGAGGAGAACCATGACCAGGTGTCAAAGTGTGGGCATGCCAATTGGAATTCATTATCGTTTCGAAATCAATCAGTTTGGCTTGCAATGTTTCCGTGAGAACAATGTTGTCCTATATATTAGGGGGGGGGGGGTGACGCAAAATCCTACGTACCGGCTTTAGATCGCGGTGAATTACCCCGTGGCGATGCAGATGCTCGACAGCTGATAGAACGTCAGAAAGAATAGAGCATATGGTGAAAGGCATGTATTTTAAAGTTTTTTCCTGTATTGCATTTCGCAACGACCCACCGGCGCAATATTCCATTTGAATGAATAGCCCAGGTGCTCGATATGAAACAGCGGACTAGAACTTCTAATGGTGAAGGAAAAACACACCTCTTCAATCCAGAATTTATAAAATTGAACTACGTTCGGATGTTGTAAGGTATGGAAGTGCATGATTTCTTGAAGAATGAAGTCTTCGTTCTTTGTACTCTGCCCAGAATTTGAACCACCTAAATGAGAACCATGCGAATGCAATAAAAAACAACAGAATGAGAATTTCGGAACGCGAACCGCCAGATTAATAAGCTCCAAATGAGAGTCTCATTGTCAGCGGGCTTCACAAAACCGTAAGGAACTGAAGAATTCAATGAACGATCCCAGGCGGTGCTCATTCTGATTCTAATGTTCTCGTTTAAAAAGTTCTTATTTGGACCTGTCTCATGGTTCTCATTCAAACGAGTCTCGTTGTGTACAGAGCCGTTTTTTGCTCGAGCGCAATCGCTGTAGTTGTTCTCCTCAACGACCACGCCGAGAAGCTTGACAACATAAATTGATCGATCACCTTTACTTCTACAAGAAGATGTAATCGTAGCAAACTTTTTCTTCATTTGTAACCTGCATAAAAGTACACTTTGATGACGTCCTTGATACAATTTTTTAATTATGTCGAACGCGTTATCAAAATGAGTATAAGGAAGGCTTTGCCTGTTATTTGACAACAAGCCGTCGTTCATATGCAGCAAAGGCACAAGCTAGGACGTATGTTGCACATATAAATACTCATATGTATTCAGCACTAGCCAGAGGCGATTTACGCCGATAAGATAATCAAAATACTTGGACGGAACAAGTTGCAAGCAAAGTTTATTTTCAAGAGCATGAGTAATAAAAGCAAGAGATCGAAAAAAATTCACAACACGTTGCTGCATTTCATTGGCGGAATAGCCAACTGATGCTTTCTAGTCCACCTTGAAGGCTTCTAACAGCGTTCTCGGCGGCGTAATGCACTGAATAGTCCAGGACGTAGTCTAGTGGAAAAGTGTCTGGCAGTCGTTTCTTGTTTTTAAGAACTGCACACAAGATGGACTCATGAGTATTCGTTTCGTCAGTTGTGTATATCCTTGCCGGATCGATCTGGCTCAGAGGTTGAGCACATTCATTGAGTGGTAACATGTCGTGTTCCAAAATGGGCATATCACATGCTTCAAGAGCTTTCAGCCAGTATTTCAAACACTGTGTAAAATCGCCGTTCTCTTTAAAAATCTCGGCCGTTTTGATGTTACTATATCTCGCAAGCTCGTTTTCGATATTCACTAATAATTTCCTTACACTCGCACGAGGTTGATCTGTCGAGTTTTCCGTTAAGTGTTCTAAAAAATCTTCGAATAGTTCGTATCGTCGCTTGATGTTTCGAATTGATCGAACGTATGTCAAAATCGTTTGTAGGGCGAGAGGATTATGCGGTGGAAACCGTTTCAGTGAGTTGCGGGCATACTCGGCACACATAATTTCCACACTTGCGGCCGGAACATCGAGATCTCTGAGGAAATTTGATATCCAGTGTATTATGTCGTCAACCTCGCCGACAGTGCATTCATATAGTCGTGCCTCGGCAATTTTGTGCATCATCCTCGCAAATCTTTCTCGCTCTCTTGAAGGAAGTTTCGGATATCCTTCGGGGGCTATACACGCAGACCATAGCTGTTTTCTGTCGTCACAAGTATCCGCACGTTCTATGGCTTCTGTTGCTACGCGAATAAATAAACGGTAATTGCTCTCATCATTAGGAAGCACTTCCAGAGACGTAAACATGGAGTGAAATTTTAGTTGGTTAAGACCTGAAACTATTGTATGAAAGAAAGAAAATATCCCAAAAAAAAAAAACGCTCCTCGATATATGAAAGAGTTTTTTTTTGCAATCTGACGTAGTCTCTGGAAGGGCGTTTGCACTGGGGCGTATGGGTTGGTCGTTTGAGTGCTTTTCAAAGTTCAGTACGTCTAATAGGCTATTTGAAGCTTCACAATATTAGAATTAGAAGGCCAACTACAGGGTGTCCCAGGAAATTTTTAATACAATACATTTCGAAACGGCTGGATCTCGAACTACAGAAAGAATTTTGAATTGCGGTTGGCACCCTCGGATTCAGCGTGAGATGTCGTGCAAGACGACCAGCTTTTCGGGGAACTTTGACCATGTCCTCAGAAACAACCGCACCGTTCAGCTTGCCAATCACTTAGCTTCCTGACTTAAGTTTCCGCGATCTCATAAAGAGCCTGTGCGTCATTTTGAGAAAATTGTGGCCCTCACGTAATTGTCAGCGGGTCGTTGAAAGGAAACGATTGTGTGATGCCAACATTTTCCACAAAATTATGCGCAACATCCTTATCATATCGCTGAAACTTAGGCCAGGAAGCTAGGCCAGGAAGTACTAGCGGAAAGTTATTAATAAAAGATTTAAATAGAAATAAAATATCGATTGTACATTGTTCCAAAACGTAACGCACCTTTCTCAATTTCTTCAAAAAACGTTGTCAGAATCTTTTCTGCAGATGGTCGTAGCGTCGGAGTAGGATCCAACATTTTAAAAATTAAGAAGCGTGCACTCAAGCCGACGGGATCGCTCATGCCAGTTTCAAATGCGTATGGCAGTAGCGGAGGCACTCTATTGATCCCCAAAGTAAGATAGAAAATCGCCCGAAGAATACTTGGCCCTCGAGAAATGATATTCTTAAGAAAAGTGAATAACATTGATATAATGCTTGTCGACTTACATTCTTAAAAATTTCCGAGTTTTCACTTATGTCGCGTAAAGTATAGGACGATTTCGAAAGAAACATTTCGTAAAGCACCATGCCGAGGCTAAAAGTAATGCAATAACTTCTTGATTATTTCTTGAATGTTATAACCTGAAAATATCGATCTTGGTTGAATATAAAGTTCCAGTTCGGATTTCTGGGGCCATATACAGCGTCGTTCCGACGCCCCTAGACAATGTGCGAGTCCTTAGAGTAGTGCTTGTGACCATTCCAAAATCTGAGATTTTTGGTGCAAAACGATCTGTTAGTAGAACGTTGTCCTGCAAAATGACAACAATGTGGGCAGCTAAATTAGAACATATAACTCGACACCACTCGAGTTCAAGCGGCAACCGTTTTGGAAAGGTCTTTTTCGTTTTTCAGCTCGAAAACAGCGTTTTTTCCTCCATAGTTGTTTTCACACATTATGGAATTTTCGCATATTTTCAGCAGGATTTCGAAGTGGAAGCGAAAACAGCGGTGTTTCCTGTTGGAACCAAGTGATATATCGCTATGCAATGACAATGTGAGTGCGCAATGGCTGGTACTTGCTTTTGATGCTTACCGGTTTAATGTCTCGATGTATGAGATTTCGACTGTGAATAAAAATAAGTCCCTCAAGAATGCCTCGAAGAATTGCTGATATAAGGCAAGGAAACACGCGAAGAGCTCGAGATTGTATTAGCGTTTGCAGTGATCCACCAGCACAATATTCCATGTCAAGCAACAAAAATGAGTTTAATGGAGTCTGCAATCTACTTCTAAAACCCACATGTCTCTGTGTTCATGTGAGGGTTCAACGATTTTCACTTATAAAGTCAGCTCAATAACATTCAGATTTTTGTCAAACCTCTTCTCTCCATCTTCGATTAAAACGGACAAGGTTGTCGTGATCTACACCTTCCATCAGAGACATTTCATTTTCAACATTTCGCTCTTCTTGATCCCTAATCCATATTTGCTTCACAGCGCACTCCCTCATTGAAGTTTTATGCCTAAATTCAAAACTTAAGAAAATGTCAAAGAACACGCACGTGCAACGATAAACGACTCCGAAGGCACCTTTTCCAAGACACTCATGTACTTTGTACCAATCGTTGAGTTCAGACGTGAATACTATGATTAACTTTGAAAAAAAATTAGATTGACACACCTCTAGACATGGAAGCCGAGGGTGATCTTGAGCGCGAGCGTCAATCGATTCCACTGCAGTGACAGCCTCCTTATCACTCACGTGACACAGGGGGCTGGAAATATTTGTCAGTCAGATAACCCATTCGCTTTTAACACTGTTTGAATGTGAAACGATTTGTCCTATTGGTCTTCATTGTAGAACATGATGGCGGAAACATTTTTTTTGTGAATTCTGTTTATTCTGTGACTATTCGAGACTGTTGTGGAGGGTGTCGAAGAGGGCGTAGAGACGACGCACGACGAGGCCGACAAAGCCGACGCCCGCCCAGAGGAGGTCGCCGCCGAGGACGCGACCGAAGGCCAAACCGAGCACCATCGGAGGCAGCGCCTTCTCCACGCATCTGAAGACTCTTCAATTCGACAAGGTTGAACCTGTTGATACAATGCTCCTCGCCGAGCTTCTCCTTAAGCCAAAGTTGAGATCGAAAAACTCTGCATCCAGAATGTTTGCTGCTTTTCACAAACGGTCTGTATTCGGCGCTGATTTGGTAGAAGGTGATGTAGACGCGGACGAGAAAGTCCACGAGCGCCGTCTGTGGGTTCCTCTTCTTCGCCTCTCGAGGCACGTAGGGTCCGTCGGGCGAGACGAGCTTATAGCTCATGTGGAGCTCCTCGCTAGCTTCAACGTGCATAGCAATCTATTTTCGCTTTCAGCTCGCATAACATGAGAACCTCGAAGTAGCATCCTCGGCCATCCGCGAATTGGCCGTTGAGGGAGAGGGATGTCTCGACGTAGCAGACCCTGCCGGGGAAGAGCCGACCGAGAATTCGAACAAAGCGGACACCAAGGCGGATTCGTTTGTCGAACCACCAGCAGGCAAGCGGCCATTCTCGCACCGTCGAAAAGAGCGCCTCTGCCTCGGGCCAGAGGAAAGGGCCATCGACGGCCACGGCGATAGCCTCGCTGCGCACCTCGAAGTCCTTCGCTGAGTTGTTGCCCATTGACCGGATCTGAGAAGTTGAAGGGCGACTTGAAGGACGGGAACCGAGCCGAGCATGCAGAAGAGGAGACGCTGGCTGTCGTCCACTTCGACGACGAGACTCTTGCAGGTCAACGCGAGGATGAGGTTGGCGTCGAGGTTCGCCTTACAGTCACTGAAATTGGATTCATATGCTTATTTTGGGATTGTTCCTTTGAATTTGTCTCGAATTCTAAATGAGCTCACACGAATGAGAGCTCGATCTTGGAGATGGCGGCGATGTCGTGGCCGAAGCGGGGGCCCTGCACCCATTGGGCCGTCATCACGGGCATCTCCTTCAAGACAAGACGACGAGGCTCGAGGGCCTGGATGAGGCGCCACGCCTCTGAGCTCCACACACATGTATTCACTATCTCCAGACAAGCGCATCGCCGGCCACGTCGAAGGCCCCGCACTCGTTGCACGTCCGACTGAAGACCTTTTTGTCCTTTCAAAGCTTTCTTGCCCATTCTAGATCAAATCCTTCAAAGATGAATTCGTCCTCGTCGGAGGTGAGGCCGGCGGCGAGGCGCGTCAGCGAGTTCAGGCGACGCTCTCGATAGAAGCCGCCGTAGTAGCGAATATCCGCGCCAAGCTTGAAGTCCTGCAAAATGATCTTGGATTTTATGCATTCCAAATATTTTGGATTGTCTGGCATTTCCGGACCTTGACGGGAATGCAAAGATGCTCGGCGGCGCTGTCTCCAGGCGCCCACAGCACGAGCTCTCCGTAGTCTTTGTGGAAGGAGAAGGTGATCTAAAGTTGTACATTACATACGTTGTATCTACTACTTTTTTTTTATTTTCTCACTTTTATGTTGCTATTGTAACAAACCTTTCTGTTTGCGAGTAGCTGTCGATGGAGAAGATGGACGAGACGAGCGAGACGGGTGCAGGTCTTCGAGACGGTCCAGAGGGAGCGCGTCTCGAGGACGGCAAGCTGTCGGCGGAGCACCAACCACGGCAGATCCACGAGGCCTTCTTCCTCGAGCTCGTCGACCATCGCCGCCATCCGTCGCCCGTTGAATCGTCCCTTGTGAGGTAGAGAGTGATTCCAATTTTCACTTGAGGGACGGAAAGGACTGATGCGTCCGCTTTCAATCTTTCAACGCTTGAATGCTCATTTGAGCTCACGCAACCACCACTTCGTGATCGACCAGAATTTTTTTTTAGTACTGACAATGAGACGCGAATTCAAGAACAGTACAAAGACTTTCTGAGAGAGTTTCTTAAAACAGCAAATAAGCCATCAAAATTGATCACAATGCGGAACAAAACTCCTGCTAGTTCGGTAGTTTCACGGTGTCTTCTCCGAAATTTTCGCCCTCTGTGAGGTATTTTTTGACATTTTCTGCTAATCCGCCTGTGATTTCTCCAGGCCTTTTGCCAAGTTGATCATAGATCTTCTTTGAAGGAGCATAATAAGAGGTTCCGGCCTTCAATAAGTCTTCGATGCGTTTCCTATTCTCTTCGCGTTTTCGACTATCCACCACTGCCCATCGACGAGACCACATTGGTTCAAACCACCAGTGATGTCCTGGAACAGCTGGTGTTCTCTCACGAAAGAACACTTTCAAGACGTCCCAATTGTCGTAACGCATGAAAGCTTGATACCTGAAAAGGGTAAACTCGTTTGTATGTTCGCTCACTTCTCTTTGATTTCATACTCCAAGACTCTTGCTCCTTCCCTCAGCGGTGCCCACTCGCCCGTGAAATGCTCCAGCGTATCAGAGTGCTCATCGGCGGTCTACAAAGAAGGCATTTATCTCCTTTATCACCAGCTTACCTCAGCGATTGATCGGCCATCATTAGGAAAGTCATCGATGAGAAACTGCAGCGCTGATCGTAAGAACTGAATTATTGCAAAGATTTTGAAAAACAAAAAAACCCGATTATCGAAAGCATTTATATAGGCTTCGTCGTCCCATTCCGTAAAATTCTCAGACGAATAACGACAAGCTTCCGTGATGAGGTCGAGATGCGGTAATAAAATTTTCGGCACAAGTTCCTTGTTGTTATCAGTGTCGCCTAAAAATAGCATTCGGGGAATTTTATGATTTCAAAAAGTGTGCAAGACTTGAAAAAGCTTGAAACGTACCATTTAATCGACCTCGCTCCCAATTATTCGACAGAATGCGGTACTGATAAAGAGCCACTAACGTCTCCAAAACAAAACGCTCCTGTAAATTGTACATGAAAAACATTTTAAAAAAGACTCACTCGCTCCTCCTTAATGACGCGATACCAGCGTTCTCGAGGTATCTGAAGATCGAATTAGTTTTTCCTTTTTTCAACTGAAAATTCACATCAGCATCTCGATCAATGATGTCTTTCTCGGGACGAAGCGGTGCAAGACGTTCAAATACTCGAAGACGATGAAATATGATGGCTCGCCGTGCTACAACATTCTCTTCATCTCGCCAAATGTCCAGAAAATCTGCACAATATTCATAACGTTTTTGGAAAAGTCGCTTCTTACACATTGAGCGTCTCGTCGGAATCTCTTTCGATAAAGAACTCGAAGTCCTAAAATGCTGAAATGGCAGCGAGGAGTGAATTTGTGGAGACGGCAGCATCATAGAACTCGTTGACCGTATTTGAAGGCTTCGACCAAGCAGCCGAAGTTGGCGAGTCAGCAAAAACGACATCTAAACCCTTGAACTGTAGCACGACACACAAAGCCATGGAAGAGCTAACAAATTAATGCTCACAAACTACAATATTTCAAACTTATCTCTACTGAACAAAAAAAATGGACATTGACCCCAATGGCCCGAATGACTCGAATGCAGTGCTAATTAAGCATTAAGCACGTCAGAAATATTTCTATCAACATCCTCATGGTGATAAAATGGTTTTGTGTGAATTTGGCTAAGGATCCGACTATGAACGTGTAACCGAGAGAAACTGCTCAACGAAGTTCTTAGAAGCATAACAACAAAGCCTAAAAACGGTCTCTCAACTTTATTTTTGGTATTTGTAGGCTTAGGTTCGCACAGTACAAACGGTGCATCAAAAAAAAAACCTTGATTTGTTCACAAATTTAATAATAATAATCATCGTAGTCGTGGTAATTCTCCTCGTCTTCGTCGTATTCCTCTTCGCCTCCTTCGGGTGTTATTGTCCATTCACGTTGGCACTGCCGTTCCGAAAACTCCAGCTTTCTTTCGAATTGATTTCTAAATAAAAAAGTGAATAGTAATAGGCTTTTCTCTTACAATTCGTAAATCATTCCATCAAGGAGCTCAGCATTGTTTTTCCACGGAGTCCAGATCCCAGAAAATTTTGAAAATCTGTCGGCCACTGTGGGATCAAGGGGCTAAAAGTTTTCATCATGTTACGAAAGCGAATAAAAATCTCAACCGCAGCTGGTACGCTTGGATCAGGAAAGTCTTCGACGATGAATTGCAATGCCGAGCATAGCTTCTTTAAACAAATTAAAAATTATTTTAGCGCAATTATAATGTTTTATACCCGGATATTGACCTCATTCTTATAGTCTTGTCCACGATAGAAAACTATTTCTGCGGCAAAACGCACAGACTCCTTAATTCGTTCAACGTTGCGTTTGAAGATGTTCTCAGCTTCCTTCTTGTCGTCGCCTAAATAATCCATTAATGATAAGATATTTCGAGAGAGTTTAAAAGTTCTAAGACAAACCTTCCTTTACACAGTGATCCCAGTCATCTGTGCAATTACGATACCACTCAAGAGCTTCCAGCATTTTCCACGTTGAGCGCTCCTGCAGGCATTAAAAATTGAAAATTTTAATGTAAACTACTACCCGCTCTGCTTTGATATTCCGATGCACCTGATCATTGGCCTGAATTGCCTATTATAAGAGAGAAGAAAATGAAACTTGCCCAAGCTTTCTGGTCAACTATATCGCCCTTAGGACATAGATTCGCCACGCTTTCAAAAGCCCTAAGACGATAAAAGAAGACCGTGCGCGCCGTATAGACGTTGCAAAGGCTTTTTCGACGTTCTAAAATGTCTGGTATAAATAGGCATCGTTAAACCTTTTATTCCGAGGAACCTTTCCGAATCCGCGTGTCGACGATCACATTCAGAACATTCGTGATGCTGCGGCGTTAGCCTCTTTTCAGAGACTAACAATGCAGAGAAGGGACGACTGAAAGTCCCCGCTGGATAATGAATCAGTCGGCGGAGTCCATCGTACAATCTGAGGCTCATCTACAAGAATACAAGTGCAATTATCATCAGGCAAAAGCAGGATGAAACCATCACGAGGACATGTCCGATCGACTAATTTGGTCATTGTGCTAATTACTCTCTAGCCATTCACACACCGGTCAAATACATATGTAAGTTTTTTACGGCTTTTTATTTGACACGTTAACGGGTGAGCAAAAAATACTGTTGAGAACCTTTCAAGTTGGAGATTTTATTGCGAGTCCACCGAAGCGGACAAGACGATGTACAGATAGAACAACTTATACAAAGAGTCTGATCAATATCCGGGAGCCGTGCGAGGATTGGGACAGTGCTCGCAGCCACCGCCGCCTCCAGGAGC
>JAQIXL010003044.1:0-11363 GCA_034700245.1 Poikilolaimus oxycercus | reverse complement strand
TAACCGGTCCACTATGTAACCGGTTAAACCGATTAGCCGATTAACCGGTTCATTGGGATAACCGATTAACCGATTAACCGTTTAACCGATTTTTTCTAACCGATTGCGAACTCTACTTGATACCCATTAACTTTGATTGGCTTGACGCTATTATACTATGTATTCCAGGCGAAACGATGTGGACGACAAGTGGGCAACAGCACGAGTGGCCTGCGTCGAGGGTCTTGCGGCCCTTTTGGAGAAAAGTTTTGGGTCAACACCGAAATTGCCAGTTGAGGTAGGTTTCACTGTTTTCTCAAGAAACCTTGACCTTGAAGGTTCTCTCCGCGTCGTTTGAAGCGATCCAAGCAGGTCTCGACGATTACACTACGGATCAACGAGGCGATGTGGGACGAGCGGTGCGAGAGGCGGCCATGCGCGCCCTCACTCGTCTTCTTCTCGTCGGAATCTCATCGTCGACAGAATTCAACGATGTCTGGAGAAGAACGCTCAAGGTTTGCTTTGTGGGTCTCTCTTGTGCATAAGGATGTTTAGGCGACAACATCGAAATGTGTCCAGTTGTCGGTGGAGAAGATTGCCAACACAAGAGTCGTGGCGTCAACATGTCTTCAGCAGCTTCTCGATCCGAAGTCAGCGACATCGACGCTTGTGGAGGATCGTGACGCCCTCTCGACGGTCTACATGACACGTGATGTGAGCGAATTTCGACGAGATGGACTTCTTCGCGAGATGGCGCCATTACTCAGGCAAGCTCCCGCGCATGCGAGTGCTCTACTTCATGGCCTAGTTGTATCAGCAGGTGAAAAGGAGATGCTTTTCTTGCAATGTTGTTTAGGTGGTTTGAGTGAGAATACGACGCGAGCAGCTCAAGACGCTCTTCTTGAACATATGGATTCGCTACAACAACGAGAAGAGTTGGAGACTTTCCTTCTCGCTCTGGCTTCGCTCTTCTCCGAGCACAGGACCGTGACCCGGGTGTCAATCGCAGTTTTACAGGTGAGAATTGGTTTGGAGGTGAGAGTCTTCTTGCAGATCTTGCCAACAATCTTCACACGTCTTGGTCCCGAGATGACGATGAGGCCTGACGAGTCGATGGCTCTGGCAAAGCTTGTGGATCTCGTTGCCAAAGTGCTTTTGTCGAAAACGGCCCAGCCGACTCGACTGCGACTAGCCGTTGCCGCCCTCTGTGCCCTTCTTCCGGCGAATGCGGAGAGTCGGATCTGGAAAACAGCCGTGCAATTGGTGAGATTTGAGATTTTTGATAAGTTTCTGTTTCTAGACATTGAAGAGTCTGATGTGTCCTTTCCCGGTGGTTAGAAGAAACACAGCTGAGGAGCTATACGAAGGATTGTTGATGAGGACGGACGCGCTAGCTGACGCTGCGACGCTGATGCTGCTCTCGGAGACAGCTTGGCAAGAGTCGGGCGATGAAGCAAATATCCAAGCGGTCGCTCAACAGATCAAGTCGCGACTTCTTGGAGCTCAAGAATAGTTTCCTTTTATCGTTTGCTTTGTTCTTGTAAAATATTGCGATGTTACCAGTAGTTAGATCTCATGAGAATATGCGGTGCATTCGGCTCTTCTTTACTTGGTTCTTTTGAGATGTTCCTTGTTTATATCTTCGTTTTTTTTTATTTGATTAAGTTATTTTGTTGCAACGAAGAAGAAGAAGGCCTCGTCGGAGAGCTTGTGATCATGCATAAAGCTTTGAAGTTTGCTTCGGGAGGAGATGTGAAGGAGGGGCGTTTTCGCGCCGAATTGCTACCTCTTACGAAATTCATTGTCTCTTTCTCACGCGATCACGTTTTTTTTCTCCCAAATTTTGGCAGTTATCAATCAGCGATTTCAGCGTTGATTATCGAACTTAGTGGAGCGTTGGCGTTTTTGGTTTTCGTCGAGAACGGGCGGGCAACAAGAACTGGTCGGTAAGCGGAATATCTCATTTCCAAAATGCTTCTTTTTGTAGAAGATGGGCGACTACTTCGATGACGACGCCGACGAAGTGTCGCAAGACGCATGGAAAGTTGCCGACGACATCAACTCGCTGCTACTCACTGAGCCGAATGAACACTGGGAACTCGGCCGGATGTGCAAAGAGTACAAGTAAGCTTTATAGATTGTTATTTCTACAAATCATTTTGCAGGGATATGTTTGGCATCGAATTGAGGCAGCAGGTTCGAGGCCTCTGCGAAAGTGGAAAGTTCTACACGGATAACCTCGAGGAGTTTCTCTACGAGTTCAATGATCTCTTCGACTTCGACCGCCAGCCGCCGGGATCTAGATGGAAAGGCGTGCCGTCAAAGGCGACCCAAGGCGTCACCAGTGCCATCCTCTGTTCGAATCGGAAGCGGACGACCCGAAGAGGTCGTGGACGCGGTCGAGGCGCCTTACGAGGAGGGATGCATGGAGCCGCTTTTCGACTGGTTTGCTCATCGTTTTACTTCAAGCGGTTCTGTCTTGTAGAACACGGCGACCCGTGGAGGTTTTGGCAGTGCTCGCGGCGGCGGTTTTGGAACAGCTCGCGGAGGCGTGGTCCGAGGAGGAGGATTTGGCGGCGCCGCTTCTCGAGCACCGGAAACGGGCGGCTTTGGATCTCGAGTGGGCTCGTCGTCGAACTTCAACAACGGACGAGATAACGACGATGATCGAGGACGAAACGATTGGAGGGACAACCGATACGACGACGGATCTGCACGGCGGCAGTCGCCGGCGCCGAGACGAGCGCCGAGCCCAAGCCGAGGCTATGGAAGCAACGACTGGCCGGAGTGGAAGCATGGTCGGGGAAATATCTACGCGGAGCAGAATGGCCGCAGTAGTCACGTGGATGACCGCTACGACGATCGGCGGAGAAATGATGACCGCGGCTATGGAGCCGCACCCGGACCGGACTTTTATGATAGTGACGACGATAGACAGTGAGTTCTCGTTTTTATCTTCAACAGTACAAGTTTGTTCAGGGACAACTATTACGATGCCATTCAGAACCCGCGCCAAGACGACAATCGAGGCTATCGGGATGAAGACCGACGAACACAATACGATCGGGACGATGATAGGAGAAGAGATGATGATCGTCGTGAGGTCCGAGAAGAGTCCAACTATGAGGTTTGCCCGAAAGTCTGAGTCTTCATTGAAGAAATTGTAGAAGAAACAAGAGACGACACCTCCACCGCCTGGATTTGAAGCGGGGCGACCACCACCGGGTCTTGTTCCTCCTCCGCCTGGTCTCTCAGCCTCGCGCACCTCAGTCAAGTCGGACCTGGCGAGGAAGTTCGGTGTCGGTCTGACGGAAGCGGACTTGGCGGTCATTCCACCGGCGCCCACACAGCCCGTTGTGTCTCCAGTTCCGGAAGACAAACGTCCAAAGAAGGTTGGCGAGACGACGAAGTTTTGGATGAAATGAACTTTAGCCAGTGCCACCTCCAGGCTTCACCGAAAGTTCCATCACTCCACCACCTGGTAAGCCAACTTTCTCTTGCTATGCGGGTTGTTGCATGTGGTATTTTAGGAAGTGAGGAGTGGTATTATAATTCTAGACGAAACACTTACTATCGAGTGCCTAGTCATGACTATTACTATCGTGATGATGGTGGTCAGTTTGAGTTGATCTCGGTTCGAAGCATGCGAGCTCGTAGAAAATTCTTCGAAATAGAAGTAGAAGCCTCTTTAGTCGAGTTTCTCTGCACTCTTCTTTCTATTCACTGGGCATGATTTGCTTCTCTCTATCTAGGCGCATGGGCTTGCACGAAGAAAGTAGTTCGTAGACGTAGCTAGTTTTGTTAACTGGTGCTGGTGTGTGGGGAAAAGAAGTGCGGTTTTACAGACCGTGCCACTGCCGCTTCGGTCTCGGCACGCTTCGTTGGGCCCACGAGCGGGCGGAAGAGTGCGTCCGATGCTCCAAGAGCGAATGCTGCAGGCCTTGACAAGGACTTCGGACTGCCGCCGGGTCTCGTTCGCCAACCGCCGCCGCCGCTGGACACGTCGACTCCCGTCGAGGACCCGAAGCCGTCTTCGGTGCCTCCGACTCCAACGCCGTCGTCACCGCCGCCGGTGCCACCAGGCGCGATACCGTCGCCCATCCGAACTTCAACACCACTTGAATCGACGGTGACGAAGTCGGGCGTGGCCGTGGAGAAGGTGCAGAATCCGCGCGTCCAGGAGACCATCGAGTGGCTGAAGATGGCCCTTTTCAAGGAAGGCAAGATCACGCCGGTTCCCATCGTAACGGTTTGTGATTTTTCCCTTTGAAGTTGTTGAGAGATTATAGGTCCCGGAGCTACTCATCGAACGAGCTGGCAAGGACTTGAGGGAGAAATTCCAACAAAAAGGCATCAAGGAGCTCATCCAGAAGTTCGCCGACAGAACTGAAGACTTGGAGATGATTCGCAAGAAGGGCGAAGACTACATCCAACTGTCGGAAGCGTCTTTCGAGGAGATGCTTGCCCTTCATGGACCTCAGACGAATTCCGTCATCGAAAAAGTAAGATTCTTTGAGCTTTATTTTCTAACGGATCTAGGTTTTGAAAGTATTGAGAGAATCATACGATGGCTCGTATTCACTCCCGGCGCTCTGCGAAGAAACGGGCATGGAGGAGCTGGATCTCTGCAAATTGATCGTGCCAACTGGAAAGGCGGTCGTCGACTACCGAAGTGGTGGGTTTTGGAACCGTTGAGCAGTCCTCAGAGCCTCATCGACTGATGCTGCCGAGAAGTCGGCCGGCTTCGGTTGCGTCGTCGGCTTACCGAGCCTCGCCTCCACGAATGACCGACTCGCCCTACAGAAGGGACGATGAGGGATCATCGAGGGCGTATGTTTTTGAACGTGTTCTTGGCAAAATGACTTCTCATTTACGTCTTTCTCATTTCTCATCGTCGAGCACCACTCCGAAGCTCATTATTTGTTAACACTTATGACTTTGAATGGAGAGGATTTGCAGGAGTGCCCTGTCTCCGCGTCTGCAACGACCTGAGCCGATGTATCCACCATCGACGAGCTCTCGCGGCGGTTACGACGATCAGCCTCACTCGTCGGCGTTCAAGCCTGTGCAGCAGCGCGATGATCTCGATGAATATGGTAGGCTTTATTTTGACATGGTAGCATTATCTTCGATTTAGAAGATGCTCGCGACTCGCCTTTTGAAGAAGAGTATCGTCCAAGGAATCGACGGCTTGATATTCCACTCCGCGCTCACCGGTTCGCCCATGAGGTTTTCGATGCGCCGGAGACGGCGTCGAGCAAGTCCGACATTCAGGTTGAATAGGATCACTTTCAATTACTCCCTTTTCGAATTTAGGTGCACGTTGAGGAGATCACGGACATCAATCACTTCTACGTGTGCCTGGAGTTCGATCGAGGAAGGTTCTCAGAGTTCAATGACCGACTGAGGTGGGTCGCATCTTTTTTCGAAAGCTTTCTCTTCTTACTGTCTAAAAGAAGCACGAACTACTCTGTTGCAGAGACGTTTACTCTGGCGCCGAGCCCCAGCTGTATGACTATCGTCGAGGCGACGCTCTGTGCGGCCGCGAGTACGTCCGCTTGCCGCAGCAGTACGGACAGACAAAATGCGTGAACAAGTTTTATCGAGCCAACGTCCTCGAGATCACGCCCGACGAGGTGAAAGTGTCCTTTTGGTTCTCAATTTCGGCTTTTTTAGCAATTGATGCTGTGGCTTGTGGATGAAGGAGTGGAGAAGAAGTTCCCTTATGCTAACGTCTATCCTCTCGAGCAGGTTGATTCTTCTTCGTTGTGTGGAGTGTCAAAGTTCTAGAAGTTCTTCGGAAACTGCCAGTCGGTGGCCATTCGATTCTTCGACACCTACGAGATCGTCGACCATGTAAGCATTATCTTCCAATATTGATGACACCTGACTTTCAGTGGCGTTTCACCCGACAGATCCAGAACTTCATCGATTTGGCAACGAACGGCACATGCTTCATGGATACCGAGTTCGCGGTAAGAAGAATTTTGAGCTTTCTGAAACAATTTGAATGTTCAGGATGTGAAGACGGACATGGTCGTGGCGAGTTCTCTGGTGGCCCGCACGAACAAGCCGATTCCAGCTGGACACCACATGATCACGTCGATGCGTATCCCCAACGATCTCATTTCGAAGGGCTCGATCATCAAGAAGAAGCTCTAGGACCTGCGTCGTCCCCTCGCCATCTGTTGATTAGGTCCACCGGTTTTTATTTTGAGAAAGGATCATCATAATCCGTAGCTGTTAGATACACGAAACTCTCTATTTTCTTTCCTTATCCTTAGAATCGGCTTTTTCTCTTTATTATATCTACTCTTTCTTCTTCCACTTGGACCCGTGCTTTTCTATAGCCTTTACGAGTTTTCGTCAGAACAAAGACAGGAACGGTCGATCTAGACCGTTACGAGAACTGCTTCCTTGCCTTATGAAGAACGAAATCGGTCCCCAGTGTTTTTCTACCATCTTTTTGTTCATACTCACATCACTTGAAATGAAGTCTCGCTGTCAACTCTGAAGCGACTTGAAAGAGAATTTCGTGTGCAATTTGTGCTTTGTCAGCCGCGTTGAAACTGAGACATGAGCGACATGAATTTGAAGATATCCTCGACGCAAACTGAAATAAACAAGTTTGAGAATTGGATTCAGTAACAGAACAGGTCTTGTGACCAAGCGTTCGTTGAGTGATCGGGCTTGATCTGACAGGGTCCCAGGTCCAACTCATAACTTTCAAGTTTGGCAAATTGATGAGAACGTTTATTGCGGTAGATGGGCTGAGTGAGTACAGACACGATGAATAAAACCATATGTCAACCCGAGGAACGAAGATGATAACAGCGATTCTCCGTGAAGAATAGCGTGAACTGAAGGAAAACGCAACACGAATAAATGAACGAAGAAACACCGGAGAAAGGGAGACAGACGGAGTAAAACCATGAATGCTAAACTATACTACGAAGTGATTAGAACAATTGCAATACGGATTCAAAAGCACAAACAGCCATCTTCAGCCAAGAACGACGATCCTTCTCAGGAAGACGAAGGCGACTCGGGAGACTTGACACGAATGCTCCTCTTGGCAATGAGATCATGCGGGATTCGCAGCTGGTAGATCATCCGTTGACCGGCTGGGACGGGCGTCCTCGAGCGTGCGACCATGTAGCTGACGACGAGCTCCTTCTTCTCCGCATCCTAAAATATCGCTACAAAAAGAAGAGAACCGACTAACCACAAACTCGGCATCCATGTAGCAAGTGCCCGATTTGCACAAGTCAATGAAATTCTCGATTTGATAGCCGTAGAGCCTCTGAACAGAACAATCAAATGAATAGAGCTCATGGCTTACATCATCGACGACTTCAAAGGTGTCACAGAAACGAACCGCCACTGAGCGGCATCTGCCGAAAAAGTTCTGAAACCAACCATATACTTGTGTGGAGAAGGAAACCTCATCAAGCGGATTGACGTTTACAATCGGGAACTTCTTCTCCACTCCTTCGTCCACGAGCCAAAGAATGAGCTGCTGAAGAAGTGAATTGGAAGCATTTTTGAGACAGAAAGAACTCAAACCTCATCAAGTGTCACTTTGACGACACTCGCTCGAACGTACTTGTTCATGCATCGAATTTGACCGCAAACCATAGGAAGACGGAAAAATTCGCGAGCACAGAGCGTGTCGCCGGGCTCATATTCGTACTCCAGCGGCTTAGCAATCTCGTAGACCTTCCTGAAAAGCTCATCATTTCGTTTGAAAATGAGAGCAAAGTATCAAACCTCAAACGTTCGCCCAGCTCCTCGAGTTTTGCCGCTGCTCCAGCCTCAACGTCCCAACAAACGTAGAAGTGGTTGATGTCTTTGATTTCTTCCACGTGCACCTAAAGTCGTGAATAAAAGAGCAAAGCTTTCGAAAAAAACCTGAATATTCTTTTTGTTGGTTCCTCGTTCCGGCGTGAAGAAGACTTCATGTGCAAATGGATAACGACAAAGAGGGATCTTCAGGACTTCTCGATGAGGCGGTTGAGGATTGATCATGAACAAGCAGACATCGTCACCTATAAGCAAACGAAAAAATCACAAAATAAAACTTCAACTACCGAGTGGCTTGTTTTTGCCCATTTCCAACAGGGTCGCCAATGATGGTCGTGGCGCCGACTCCGACTCAAGACGTCTAAAACATTGTTTCAGTTGCCGAGTTTAAAACAACGCAAACAACAACTACCACTCACTTTTCGGCTTCAGTAGCGCTCAATGCCGAGTGACTAGTCTGTGCCGTCGAAGAACTGGTGAAGCTGGACGAAGCGGCCGTCTTCGCGCGAAGTCTCTTCAATTCCAAACGCCGAGGTTCTAAACTCTTTCTCACTTTCCAGCCCGTCTAGCTTACCAGTTTCGTAGTTTATCCTCACCAAGCCCGTCGGCACAACTATCTTCAGCAACTCGAACTCGTCCATATCCATTGCTTTCGTCAGCTCCGGGAGCGGCAGCGTGCCATCTGGTGTTCCGAGGAGAAGATTTTCCGTCTGAAACTTTTTCGATTGAGAAACTCAAAGCTCTGACCTTTGCGATGATGGAATCAACTAATGACAAGGACGAAATAGATCGCTGCGGCGAAGTGCTAGGACCGTGAACTTTCTTCATCTCATTGAAAGCGTCATGCGACAGTTGGATGAAATCTTCGCCTTTCCTTCGTATCATCTTCAGTTCGTCCGTCTTGTCCGCGAAGAATTGAACCATCTCCTTGAGGCCGCGTTGTTGAAACTTTTCCTTCAAGTCCTTGCCCAGTCTCTCGATGAGAAGATCCGGTATCTAAAATGTTTTTATGACTTCAAACGATAAAATTCGCGCACCTTTCCGATTGGTACAGGAACGACCTTTCCTTCTTTGAAGAGTGCCATCTTCAGCCATCCGATGGTCTCTTGAACGCGAGGACTCTCCACCTTCTCCACGACCACTCCGGACTTCGTCACAGTCACCGTCGGCTCAATGGCAGTCGACGCTTGGCTAGGCGACGTCGATGCGGTCGGTGGTGCAGACATGGACGGCGTCAGCGTGGGAGGTGGCGACTCAATCGGCGGAGGCGTCGTCTCCACTTTCACAGGTGCTTCGAGAATTGGATGAGCAAAGCCAGGCGGCGGTCCGATGTCCACATTCGCATTGGAGTCGATCTTGTCGTCTTCAAGAGCTGTCGGTGGAATCGTCTTCTGACTAGTGGTGAAGGATGATACCGACGTAGAATAGCCTGCAAGCCATTCGTTTAAAACCTTTCCTTTTTGAAAATCTAAAATCTTTTTCTAAATATTACCAGGTGGCGGAAGCATGAAGTCTTCAAAGCCGGGCGGAGGTTCGGACCTTTTAGGCATCCTGACGACATGAAACTCCTCGGGCGCCGTGTAGCTGAGCTTTCTCGGCGAGTCGTATCTCGGCATGCCACGCGAGGATTGGTAACCGGAGTGCCGACTGAAGCCAGGCGGCGAGGCTTCATAGTCTGGGGACGGGCGCGGCGATTCCCAGACGACTTCTTCCACCTTCTTCTGAAATTGCCTACAATGAAGTAGATCAATAAAGTAGAAACCTCGTATTTCGGTTCTTCTCTGTACGTGCGACGATTGTCATAGACCCATTCCTCATTGCGACGACGGCACGCAGCGTTGCTTCGAGGGGACGGGTAGTTGCTGTGGTGGTGAGTATCGCTTCCACTGAAGCCACCGCCACGGTTACCGAAGTTCTGAAACAAAGGATTCGAGTTCGAAAAAGTAAACGAACCGGTCGACCACCACGACCGCGAATGCCACCACGCATGCTACCGCGAGCGGTGCCGCCACGTCCACCACGGGAAGCGCCTTCCATTCTGCGACCGCCACGTCGCCTTCGAGGCTTACGCTTGTTCTGTAAAGCAAACTAGTCTGTAATAGATAGATAAGCAATTCAACCTTCGACGATCCGATGATGGCGTTGGTAACGCCCTGCGTCTCCGCCGTCGGCACACCTTTCCAGCGAGCACCGGGCGGCATGCGATCACAATCGAAGAGATCCTCGAAATCGTAAAGAAATTCTTCGAGATCCGTTGTAAAAGTCTTCCTCGTCTGGTAGAGGACGTCGAGGTGGCGTCGCAAATCGAGCCCGAACATCTCTCTGCAAGCGCATTTTTAGATATGCTGAAAACAAACACGAAGACGAACCTGAACTCCTTGCAGATCCTGTTGAGATCCCAGAAGTCCCTCGGCTCAGTGAGAAGCAGCGAATTGATGTCGTCGGCGAGTCGCCACGCCTCGCGCGACGGCTCCCCGTCGTCGTCGTCATCGTAATACTCGCCCATTTCTTTTCTGAAACCGATAGTTGACCAGGAAAAGAACAAGAAGAAACAAGAGACGAGCTTCTATCTTTGAAACCAACTAGTTATTTGTCGTCACACAAAACACGCTCGGACGCGACAACACAGAGCAAGTTAGTTGCAAAGAATAGAATACGAGACTAGAATGACAGTCAAGAAATCCCAGTCCAGCAAAGCTGACAATTTCGCGCGAAATCTGGCATGTAAAATACTTCTAGATGCGATTTTCTCTGTTCAAACGATTCGCGCTTTCATGGAACAACACGGAAGCAATGTTAGCGACGCAACAAACCAAGAAAACTGCCCAAAATCAGTCAAGAAAGCAACGAAACAAGGAAAACAACCACTCAGCAACGCGCACTCGACCGACTGTTCCAAAATTCGTGCAAGCGAACGCACGAGCGCGCGCAATTTTGTTCGCTGGAATTTTTTGATCTATCAGTTTTTTGATCTCAACATTGCGCTGCTCGAGAGGCTTCGTTCAGTCCAATCTTCGAAGGCGTGTATGTGTGTATATTCGGTCCAGAGAGGAGTAAAGAGGAGAGGCTTCGTTTCCCTCTTGTCTGTAAGAGAAGCAAGAGCATTTTGTTTGCTTGAAGTCGTGATTCTCTCGGATCACCTGCCACTCGAGCCATGCTTCAACCTCGGTCTCACTCTCTTCGCCGTGGATCGAGATCCTCACAACTTTGTGATAAAAGATTCCGAGCTTCAAATGATCCACAAGAAAAGTGGAAATTCAGTGGAGTAAACTGATGATTCGGCGATCCGTTGATCCGTTGTTTTATTTTTCACTACCACGATCGGGACAAGGATCTTGTTTTTGCTTTGAAAACATGTTGAAACTCAAGAGTCACTGGTCCAAAAGAGGAAAAGAAGTTCGGCAACTCACTATGCGGTTCGGGTCTACTATTTTTCAGTATCACGATCGGGACAAGAATCTTGTTTTTGCTTTGAAAACATGTTGAAACTCAAGAGTCACTGGTCAAAAGAGGAAAAGAAGTTCGGCAACTCACTATGCGGTTCGGGTCTACTATTTTTCAGTATCACGATCGGGACAAGA
>JAQIXL010003043.1:0-11364 GCA_034700245.1 Poikilolaimus oxycercus | reverse complement strand
CGCGAAGTTCTCCAATTTCTGGTTGCGAAGATCGCGAAGACATTTCACTTCCAAGCAGCTGGATTCTATGGAGTCGAAGAGTCGAAAACGAATTTCGCGGAGCTGATTCCACTTCTCCCAATCGTGGGCCATTTGGACGTCTGTTACTGCGACTGTGACATGGATCGCCTACTCCTCAACCTCAATCAGATCAACGTCGGAGCAATGAGTGTCTCACATGATCGTGACATTGGTTGGGAGAAGTTCTTTTCGTCTCCAAAAGTTCAAACCCTCAACGATTTGGAACTCATTCAAGACCAGTTGGATCAGTTCGACGATGAGAGTCTTCGACAGCTTTCTCGAGTACGGAAACTGCAAGTTCATGCGCTGACAAATGCATCGGCCAGTGGAATTCGGCGGTTGCTAGAAGACTGGACGAACGGAAGTCTCGTTCTTCATGAATTTTTCTTGCAATCTTGGGATGACGAGCTAGAGGACTTTGTGCCGAGAGGTCATCAATGCAATGAGGGATGTTCGATTGACAACACGGACATGACTCACGAGCTGAGAAACGTTTTTGGCACTAGCCGAATGCTATTGAAACTTTATTGTTGCATTACTTATTCGGCAATTCACGTCACTACTACAGACAATTCTGGAGATGATTGAATTTTTGATGGACTGGAGCTTTCTGTCAATAAGTTGTCTTTCTATGAAAGAAGAAGAGTGCAAAAGGAAACTTATCAAGACAACCAGCATATTACTCGATCTCTAACCGGCAGTCCCAATTGCATAATATTGACCTACGGCTGAAACTTACATAACTGTGATAATAATGGCTAACATTGGCGGGTTGAATAAATGGTGCTGGATTCGTTTTCGATTCTCCAAAAAAAGTGGCAGAGATCCCACGAATTGTTTCCTCATCTCACATGAAAATTTTGAGAAACGTAAATGCAGATCAGGATGCCGGGTTTCAACCTACTTCTTCTTCCCGAACTCTGCATTTTGCGAGTTCTTCATTTCACCGAGATTCGTGATGTTCAACGTTTCACGAGACTTTCAAGACCTTTGAAGAAACTTATTCGATCAAATTTCAAGGGAATTCGACCTTACAAGATCGATGGCATCACTTTTCACATCTCCGTCGATGGCGGAACTCTGCAGCTTCGACCGCCAGTTCAATCCGACCATCTTCAAGCTCTCAGACAACTTCCTCCAGAACTAGTAGCCGAAGTTCTCACTTCAACCTTCTACGGTTCGGGCTTCGTTTGGAAGCTAAGTCTGCGAAGTTTGCACGACAATTCGCTACGCGCATTTCTTGAGAAGATAGCAGAATACTTCTGTGTGAGTATGTTTCAAGCTCAAGACTTCCTTGCTTCTTCCATTGATCTCAGCAGCTACGCGTCACTATTTCCAGAAGTTTCAACAATGGAGCTTCAGAATGCTAGAGGGAGTGTTGAGGCTGTGCTCTCTGCTCACAACCTTCGAGAACTAACTCTTGACTACGTGCCGGGCTTCGACTTGAACGACGTGACTTTGCTCAAGCTCGAACATATCGAGACGCTGCTCTTCTCGTTGATGGCGACGAGTCCTTCAAATGTCACTCCAAAGGGCATTCGCCGACTGCTTGAAGCTTATCTTGAAGGAAGAAGACCTTTGAAGACTTGCGGAATTCTTATTCGAGCAATGGCCGTTGATGATCCGAACAAGATCGGTCTCGTTATGGGCCATGAATGTTGCGAGGGATGCGGGAACAAGACGGCAATTGATGGAGACGAGTTCACGCATATTTTACCCGATCGACATAACGACAAGTGTTTAGTGGTCAATACTTATCGTGAGACGCCAAATGCGTCGACTTACTTTGTCTGGATCACACACGAAGACACGAGTCTTGTGGAGAGGCGAGCTGCTTGACGTCTTATATTATTTTCCCGATAATCGAGAAGATAGCGAAGATAGAGCTGTACCAATGTGAATAGTGAGGATGGAAACTCAGGTCTTTTCCACATGTTGCTGTCCCAGTCTTCAATCTTAAAGCAGCCGACGGACTCTTATGAACGAATGCAATAGTTTGTGAGTTTCTTCTGTAAATGATCTGAAACCTATTTGGTTTTCGTACTTACGAGTAGTCATGCTCTTGTCAAAGTGAAATGGCTTTGCAGTCTGTTTCACGTTATAATTTCCCGGCAATAAAGATCTGACAATGCATTGCTTTTATTGTTCATCGCAAGCCGTTTTAGTGCGGCTGAAACAAATGTCTCTTGCCTTTGCCGCGTCGATAGAAGAAACTGGAGTTTCTCTTTGTTCACGCGCAATGTTCCTGGTGGCAGTTTCTCGTGACCCCGTGACGCACCTCCAACTGCGGGTTCGGCGAAACGTTGCCCATTTGGCTTCTTTGCTCCAACGGGACAGGCGACTGGGCCATTGCTGACAATGAGTCCGATCCTTTCTTCCTTGCACAGGTAGCGCGTGACCGGTTGCTCTTTTGCACTTCGGACAAAGTCTTGAAATCCATTTTGCTTCCAGAATGTCTGCTTGAGACACTGCGAATCAAGCCACTTTGTCGCCCTTCTCTCTGGTCACACTCCGCAACTCGCTTTTTGGCCTGCTCATGACGGTTCCACTCCACTTGAAATTGATCTGTTGGCCAATTTTTGAATTTTCCTGCACTCCAACGAGCTACTGGTCGAGGGGCTTCACCCACAAATTTTGCTTATTCTGAAACGCAAGCATTTTCACAGTTTGGACCATCGGGATCGACTTCATTTGCCTTCGCGTTTGCTTCACTTCTTGTCTTGCAGGTCTAATGAGTTTCGGCGAATTCTCCACCCTTCCCGAGCCGTGTCTCCTGCGAATCTTTCACAACGCTGACATTCGAGATGTCCTTCGTTGCCAGCGTCTTTCGAGCTTTTTCGATGGCTTTATTCGAACGAACCTCCATCGGATTCAGCCCAAGAAAATCCTCGATGCTTGTTTGATTATAACTCTTCCGGATAGCATTGGAGGTCGGCTTCGTCTTTTGCGAGACTATTCAAGCCTTGGCAAAACGCGGAAGCTCAGTCTCATTCGGGTTCCGGCCTATTTGGAGACCGTGGAATTCGTTGAAGGAGTGAAGACTTCGACATCCTTTCTTCATCCAGACACTTTGGTTTTCTTCTCGGAGCTCAAAGACGATGGCGAATTTATACGACGTGTTCTCGAGAAGATTGCCTTCCATTACGATTTCGGAATGGCTATCTATGGACCGGATCTCGTTCTTCAAGAAGAGAGTGATGAGGAAGACAATGACTTGGAGGAGGCAGAGTCTGTCAGTCGAGACAAGTCTCAACTCCTTTCATGTTTGAAGCTGTTTCCGAATTTGGAAAGACTCACCCTTCAAGAAGTGAAAGCCGAAAGCAGTCGCTTTGCCAAGGCTCTTGTCGGAATGCCGAAGCTTACTTCGCTTGTAATTCAACGAGGAAATTTGCAATTGACGTCGGAGTTTCTGGAAAGTGGACTATTCGCAAGGCTCAATGAAGTTTCTCTCGACTTGGACAACGATTCGGCTCTTTTCTTCAACGACGCTGCCCTGGAGCGAATGAAACAACTTGAGAAATTATCCTTGACGAGGAACTTCTTTGCCGCTTCTACATCGATTTCTTGGAAAGGGATAGCCAGTCTCATTCAGAAGTGGCTAACTAAAGAGCAGAACTTAGTGTCAGTTGAATGCAGAGTCAGTGGAAGCTTTGAAGCGGCGAAAACGGCACTTCCGAAGAACCACGTGTGCTCCTCGAATTGCGAAGACGAAGCAGAGTTCATGATTCATGTGGTGGAAACGGACAAAGGACGACTGACGCTTACTGTCTACAGCGAATCTGTAGATGAATGTCGGGTGCAGCTCGAGTTTGTGCCATACTTTTTACAGCAGTAACTAAACAAACGCGATTCACCATCAATCGTATTAGTCTCTCGGTACATTTTTGAACTGTCTTTGCTTTTATTCTCTGTGTTTCTAGTCGCATATCAGATTGCTTTTCTGAAATCTCACGGTTGATGCCTGTTACACAAATCGCTAATAGGTTTTTTCTTACCTAATGTTTCAAATAAAAAGATTCTTCTTGAATCGGGTAATGAACACATGGAATTTCCAAGAATTTTTTCTTTATTAAAGTACGCCCTTTGGTGTGTCACAGAAGCAGTTTCAGAAAGAAGATGTCAGCCGGTGATCTGAATGTCCTTCCTGAGTGCTGTCTAGTGCAGATCTTTCATAGCGTCGACTATCGTGACGCCTTCCGATGCCGGCTTCTCTCTAGCTTCTTCAATGATTTTCTTCGCCGTCATCTGGATCAAATTCGTCCGCGGAAGATCAGAAACACTTCGATATGGTGCAAATACACGGCAACACGGCGAACAGCTTCTATTTTTGTCCAATAATCTACGAACATTCGCTTCAACTGGGACTCGAAGGTGACTCGTCCAATTCGGAGCTATTCTCCCTCCTGAAATTCGCTAGCTGTGAATCTTTCGAATTGTCACCCCAGAAGCCGGCATCACTAACAAGAATCTTCGAGACGCTTGCGCATTACTTCGAGCTTGACGATGTCCGCCTCACTCTTGAAAGCTCGTATAATGATGCCGGAAGAGTCAACGCGAAAGACACACGCCTCTTCGAATGTCTTGGGCTATTTCCCAGTCTTCGTGCGCTCAAGCTCGTCGATGTAAACGCCGATCCGGCTGCGTTCCTCAGAGTTTTCGAACAGCTCCCTCAGCTGGAATCACTCAAAATCTATGGTGGCACATTCGCGATTGACGGCGGATTTCTTCAAAGCAAAATTGCCAAGGATCTTCATGCTCTTGAGGTTCATACCTTGGAAGATTCAGCAACGCTACTTATCGATGATGCGGCTCTGCAGCGAATGCCAAAACTTCATACTTTGGTGCTCGGCTATCAGTCGCCGACCAAGAGCACAGCCACATTTTCGGGAATTCGTCGAATTTTGGAAGAATTCCAAGCGGGTCGCCGTCAAATTGACAAATACTTTCTTGGCGTCAAAGGCCGCTATCAAGAAGCGTGGCGTGAAGTCGTGCCGGCTGGTCATGAGTGTCACAGAAAATGCCTTCACAGGCTGAGCCAAGCGAAGAAAATCATCATCATCGTTTCATCTAGCCAGTACGAAGTTCCAACAATCTCCGTGGAAATAAGACGCTGTCAATACGACCCGGATGGATGCGAATTACGAATCTCTGTTCGAGAAGACTAGTCGCTGATGTGTAACACAATTGTTTAGCAATCATTTGGTTCGAGTGGGTCACAACGTGTTAGTTCTTGTTATGATTCCGTTATGAATTGTTTAGTATTTTGTCGTTTTTGTAAATAAATTCGTTAAAGACAGCTTTCCAACTCACAGCACAAAAACAGTGACGGATTGGGGAGAATACTACATTGCACTACGGTCTCAAAGGACTACCACAGCAGATAATCGAAGCGCTCTGTGATAATTTTTGGGATTGTCACCTTGAAGTGTGAATTGTGCTTCTCTGTTAATTAGCCGTTGCCTCAAATGATAAGGCGTTTTCGAAGTTAACCCCGCCTTTTTACTATTTGATCATGCCTGGTTCAGTTCCATGCAGGCTTGCAAAGCTTCCCTCCAAGTTGCTATTGCAAGTTCTTCGCTTTCTTCGAATTCGTGACGCTCTTCATTGTCAGCGCACTTCCAAATTCTTCAATGATTTAATTAAAGCAAATTTTGGACAATTTCCGCCGGACATCGACACCCAAGTCTTCGTTTCGTTTCCCTTGGACGACAACGTTCTAGGCTGTCTGGTCCTTAGTCCGCCGGAGGACTTGATAAAACGCGCTATCAACATAGCCGTAACTCGGGAAGCTATGGTTTCAGATAGTGGTCAGCTCAATTCTACAAGCGTTGAAGAAACCTTGCAGTTTAATAAGATCGCAAAAGCCCCAACAGTCACATTCTTTTCGCGTCTTCTGAACAAGCTACGCCGTCGCTTTGTTTTCACCGACTGTCTTTTGAGCTTCGAGCAGGGTGAGGCTTATAACTCGCTTGGCAAGCCCTTTGATGCCGATTACAACGACCTTATGAAAAGCTTGGCGTGCATTTGCTCCCTGCATTTAATCAAGATAGATCTTAAAAAAGGACCATACGAATTTTCGCTTAATATTAATCGCAGATTTCTTTTGAGTTCGTTTGTGAAGCATCTAACCACACTGGAGATTGCCACGCCTTATGAAGACACTTGTTTTCTGGCCTTTGATGATGCTGTGATGGCCCACATGACGGGCTTAGAAACTCTACTGCTCGAAGCACATTTGCCTTGCGAGATTGACTCTGACTACGAGGACGAAGACGAGCTTGATGATTCGGACAGCTGTTGCATTATTGAGCTTGGAACTTCGATCACATTTGCCTCTATTCTACGTCTCATCGACGGACTGCGAAGTGGCAAGCGCCGGCTCAAGAATTTCACCTTCGGATTTTTGGGGCAAGTCAGCGAAGCGACCGCACTCCTGGCTGAACATGTTTGTGTAGATGTGTGCCGCCATAGGTCGGCGCAACGCAACTGCTTCCAAATGGTCGAGAAATCGCAATTCGACAGGGTTCATGTCGACATTTATTCATCGATGAGGAAATGGTGTTGCTTTGCATTAAGGACAGACATATCGATGAGGAAATGGTGTTGCTTTGCATTAAGGACAGACATAAAATGTTGGTACGGTGGAGTTGCCAGATAATTTGTCTTTCAATTAATGTGCAATTCATACATGCTTTCAGTCTAGCTACTTATGTTTCCGTTTCAGAAGATAGATAAAAATAGTCCGAAGATTCAAATAACATTCCATACTCGGCTTTTCCCGCGTTTTCAGAAGATTCAAGAAGTGCATAATCTTTTCAGTCTCCAGGACTGTTTTTCTTTGCTTTCACTGTCTCCTCGAAACTGATTCTAATACGTGAATTGGAGTCAAAACACTCGGCTTATTCGCCTTATGTCAGACGACGTGCTTGCGTCAAGGTTGGTGAGTGTGATGATACACGGTTCAGTCGAGGCAAGCATGGATCATCAGGACGGGTCATGACTCTTCTCTGCATCGGTGGCGTCTTCTTCTTATTCACCTCGATCGTCTCTTCCATCGTCCTTGGCTCACTACTTTCTTCTTCGAGCTGTCCTCAATGTCAATGTCCTGCCATAATGAGGTTTCTTCCTTTCATTCCTCAAGCAAATATAAGTTTCGTGGACGAGGACGAGAGTTGCTCTAGTCTTCTCCGCGACTCTGTTGTCGCCGAGCGTCGTCAAACTCTTTATTCGATTCGAAAGGAGCAACTAAGCATTTCGCGAAGTCTTGAAGAGGCAACTAGCCGCCTTGAAGAACTCGACGAGCAAGTTCTGGAACGAAGTTTGTAGTTCTTTCTTCTGGAAAGCTATTTTTTCCTCTTTTTTTTTGTAGAACAAACACTGGACTCTCTTGAACATGAGATCAAGATGGCTCGTTTGCTTCTTCACGAGTTGAAGAATCGAAGAAATGTGAACGTCTATCTACCAAATCGACCACTTTTACCTCCTGAAGATACCTTCTTCCCATTGAAGAACGTTGAGACTGCCAACTGGGACCAGCACATTGACTACAGGTAGTTCACGTTCCTGAACAATGTCTCTTTAGTCGATGCTCCATCACCTCACTTATGAAGATCTCATTGCTAAATTCATCCGTGCCATTGCCGTCTGTGCAGAACCTCGTTGCTGAGTTCTCGGCTCAAGCCGTTTCTCATTCGCAGGTGTGCTTCCATCTCGTCTTTTCAGACGACTCCCACCCCCTCGAGAAGCCACCGACATGGAATAATGGATTGAATCACATGCACATCCACGTTGGAGAAACTCCGCAAAAGACAGATTCCTTTGCAATTACAGTGGCGTCGTCTTTTGAACCCGGGTTTGTTGCTTCTCAAACTTCACTCCCAGTTTTGTTCAGCTTATCTCGAGAGAATTTCGACGTTGCTGCTTTTCTTGAGGTTCCTGCGCCGAGCGACGACGCGTGGATGAGTCGACCACAAATTCTCAACCAAACGCGAGAGGTTGCTCTCCTTTTTCTCCTTTATTGCTTTTCAGTACTTACTCTCTTGTCACATCGAAGCACCGAGTGCCGTCTCAGCGACCGATGTGAGACATCTAGAGAACTCTGTCATGAACTCAGGAGATCATGCATTTATCGTGAACTGCTCGCTGGAATATGAGAAGTGCGCAAAGAGAGGTAAGTGACATTGAAGTTGTGTTGAAAACGCAGTCAGACGCCATTGCCGCTTCGAGTTTTGTTCTTCTCGAGCCACATGTGTCCTTCCAGCGACGATTCTTCGAGGCACTGTCGCAGGGTGCCGTGCCCGTGGTCCTCTCGATGACGCAGCCATTGCCATTTCAAGGTTCGCTTGCCTCTCATAGACAGCAATCGAGTACTCTTTATCAGAAGTGCTCGATTGGCGGCGGTGCGTAATCCGGCTACCACCAGCACGTTTCCCCGAATTGCACTTCATCCTTCGCTCCGTCTCCATCGCCGATCTTGTTGAGATGCGAATCAACTGTCGCTTCTTCCTTGGGAATTATCTCGGCGATACTCAAGGTGAATCCTTCCAAAAACGAATAAAAAGTTTCGGCAGTATTGTCTCGCACGATCATCTCCTGGTTGAGTAATCGACTCGGGTTGCCTGTCAAGCAAAGGCTCTCCACACCGGCAACGCCACTTTTCAACGGCTCTTTTACAGCGCCATCCACATTTTGGATCACGCCCAATGTTTCAGAGTTTCTTGGTAAGTGCGTGACACTGATAACTCGAGAGGAGCAGGGCCGACAGAGGTACCGCTAAGTTCGCCGGATTATTCTCACAACTTTACTTCACTTTCCCTTGTAAGTGCTGAAAACGGTCATCATCTCGCTTTTTAGTACGCGTACAAGTCATGGAACGAGGGTTTGAATCACGGTGCAACGCCCGAATTTCTTCCTGTTGAGGCTGAGATGCCTACCGATGCACAATTGCTCGAAGACTACAATGCAGGCTTCATGCCAATTGAATCTCCATGTGGCGGTAACGAGTTTTCACAGGCCCTAGGTGGAAATCGTCCTCGGGAACACTTCACAAGTTTGGAATTATCCTTTTTTGCTGTAAAACGTTTCAGTTGTGATTCTGACGTACAACCGAGATGATCAACTTGCCGTCTTGTTACGGAGTCTTCACGGCTTGCCTTTCTTGCACAGCATCATTGTCGTGTGGAACGATGTGGGACGAGTTCCAGACCGAGCATGGCCGAAGCTGCATGTTTCCGTCCAATTTGTGGCGACAAATACAAATTCGCTGAATAACCGCTTCATTCCTTGGGATTTGATTGAGACCGAGGCGGTCCTCTCGATTGATGATGACAGCGATCTTCGTCAAGATCAAATTGTCATGGCCTTTCGAACGTGGAGAGAGAACCGTGAGCTCATTGTCGGGTTTCCTGATCGCTCCCATGTACCATACAACGGCGAGATCTTTTACAACAGTAACCATTCGTGTCAATACAGCATGATCCTAACGGGAGCGGCCTTCCTCAGCAAGGTTTGCTTTGGATGGCTAATTCAATCCTTGAAGTCCTATTTTCATGCCTACACCCACGAAATGCCAGCGGCAATTCGAAGGCATGTCGATCAAGTGCAAAACTGTGAAGACATCGCCATGAACTTCCTCGTCTCGCATATAACAAAGAAGCCGCCCTTGAAGACAACGAGCAAGTACAGCTTTAGGTGAGTATTATTGAGCTAAATAATTCATGCGGGAGAGAAAAGACTGTTGTTAACGAGTTTTCAGGTCTCCGAACGTGACTACTCTTGGCAATGCTCAGAACCATTTTATTGAACGCAATGACTGCATTCGACTTTTCACTCGCATCTACGGGTACAATCCGCTCAGGTAAAGATCAAACTTCAAGGGAGAATGTCTCTTTTAGGTATTCACAATATCGCGCCGACTCCGTGCTTTACAAGGTGCCACTGAACAATATTGAGAGCAGACAAAAATGCTTTGAATTTGTGTAAATCGCTTTTCAAGTAATCTTCTCAACGATTCGCTCATTATCAATGATTTGTTTGTTTGAGAATAAAATGTACAGTTCCAGAGAAGGTTCATTACATTCAGCACAATGGTTTTGAGATCAGATAGTGCTAACTTTCTAAATAAACTTCGCACATCAAACGCTACAGATCGTCTGTGCAGCCCACTTTTAAGCCACTAAGCGATGGAAGGATCGTCTTCTATTCAACTCGACGATCTTTCGTCGGATTGCTTGCTTCGTATTCTCGATTTTGTACATATTCGCGATGTTTTTCGCCTCAGCAAAGTTTCCAGAAGCTTCTACGCCTTTATCGGCAAAAATCTTGCAAAAATTAGGCCATCTTTAATTGCGAACACTCAAATTATCTTTTCTTTTCCTCTGACTGCCGACATTCAAGGGTTTCTCAATCTTGTTCCACCAGGAGGGTCTTTGTCCCGCACAGTCTTTTTCCATCTGCGAAAAGACAGCGTCTCGGAGGAGGACGCAAGAGTACACATTCCAAAGCTCAACAATTACGCGCAAACTGAGAATGAAAAGCATTTTTTAATTCCCGTAAAAAGCACGACGATGTCATTTCTTCGCCTGCTTCTAAAGGAAGTCAGTAGTTATGTTGACATCATTGATTGCATATTGGAGTTTGGCAAATTCGATGTCCCCCTCTTCGCCGACAAATACTTCGTATTTGAATCCAAAGATTTGCTTAACAGCCTGATTGAGCTCACTTCTCTACGTAATGTCTCTATAGACCTCAACTCATTGTCAGCACCATGGAACTTCTCTACGTATATAGACCGCGAATTTCTTATGAGTCCTTTTACGGCTCAGCTAACGAAGCTGAATATTTCCTTGCCTCATAAACACACTTTTCTTGTGGACTTTGACAATGTGGTGCTTTCGCACATGAAGAACCTAAAAGAGCTATCCTGTTGGACGAGGAAGCAGATTACATGTAGCAGTTACACAATTGGTGCCGCTCATACTTCTCTGGAGTTAACCGATATTTGCCATCTCCTAGAAGCACTCCGAAGAGGGCAGAGAGATTTTAATACAGTCCACGTCGCTTTTCGTGGTCATCAAGAAGATTTCGCAACGTTGCTTTCTAGTGATCACATTTGCAATAGATCGTGCAATCATACGTTTCAAGCCAGGAACAAGAGCCGGTTTCACTTGATTGAAGAAACAAGCGGCCAAAGTTATTGGATGGAGATTACTCACAAGGGAATGTTTTCTGGCGTCCGTGGCCGATCGAAACGGGATGTGGACCCTCCTATGCAGTTTTTCACGCTGAATCCGATGGTATTTTTTT
>JAQIXL010003042.1:0-11369 GCA_034700245.1 Poikilolaimus oxycercus | reverse complement strand
CCGGGGGTCCAACCCCCGGCTAAGTCGCTCGGAGGTGCGAACCAACCCTCGGCTAAGTCACTTGCAGGCACCTGGGATAAGCAAAGTTTTTATCAAAAGTAGCGCACAAATGAAATGAAAATGGCACAATTTCTGGTGTTAACAGCTCCGTACTGCAATCCTGCCCTGTTTCTACTAGCTCCTTCTTTATGTTCACACTCACAGATCAGAGAGGCGAATCGATTTCCCTTTTTTCTTATTTTTCATCTTTATATATTGGCAAGAAAAAGAAAAATTGTCGAGCAACAGTGTTATCAAATTTTGTTTCGTTCGCCCTAACTTTTCCTACTCGTTGCACATGGGCAACGACTCAGTCCAAGAAAGCACTTTTATGTCTCAAAACACGAGAATAAAAAAGAGGAATAAAAAAGAGCATGGAGACACCAGTGACGGATATGTATCAGTGTTTGCAATTTGACGTTTGGTGAAGCATTCGACTCTTTACATAGTGAAAGTCTGAAGCGAAGAGCTGAATTCTTTTGCAAAAGCTTTCCTTTCCTAAATCGAGATATTTTTCAGGCTGAAGGAGCTGCTCTCATTTTTTGGTCCCGTTTTTTAATGCGAGAAATCGCTCACGTTGTTCGGGGCAGAAAAAGCGAACAAGGGCGTATTTTGTTGTATCATTGTAGTAGTCTTGACAGGGGATAAAGGTTCGTCCATCCTCTCTTGTCACCTCCGCTGCCAGACTATTCAAATATTTGATTTTCAAAGGTAAATCGCCAAAGACCTCGTCGAATTGTATTAAATCGTTAAAACGAAGCTGAAGATTGAATAAGCTTCGACGTCCTTCCAGCCATTGAATGAGAATCTTTTGCAATGCCGAAAGGGTAATGCTGGTCCAACCAAGGCGAATGTTTATCCACTCGGAGGCCAACAAAGCTTCGTCGTCAAGTTCCGTTGACCATATGGCAGTCTGTGAATTATTCGTGTATTCCTCAGCGTTCATAACATCTGTGCAGAGAACTTTCAATCGACGAACAATCGGCTCATGGAAGAAGGCCTTACAAAGCGGTTTTCGAGTTGTTAGATGAAGGCTTTGAAGATTTGGAAGAAATTTAAAAACACGCAGCAAAGTTTCTGACATTGTTGAATTGGATGGAAGTTCAGCACAGCAAGGTCTCCTTTGGTATTCATAGATCTCGTTAAAGGCGAATTCACGAACGGTCGAAGGAAATATTGGTGCCAAGTCGAGAATCTCATCTTCATGCGCATTCGTAAAAATGCTTTCAACATGAAGAAGACTTGCAACAAATCGAATTCTTTGGCACCAAAATTGCGCTGGCTCTGTCCAAGGCAGCTTTTGAAGATCGATATGGATTTTGTCACGATCATGACCTAATGGTGGAAGTTTTTGGGCTGAGCAATTTTTGGGTGTCTCAGTGAGCAATAGAGACCTTGCGGTACTCCTCAATTCAAGGGCTCGAGAAGTTTTCTCGTCGAAGTGCAGCAAAAATATCACGCTATGGCCTCTTCGCTGAATATGGCGAGCGTTTCTGGCTAGAAACTTTTCGAAAAACGGCGAGACAAACGGTAAATCTAGAAGCTGTCGGAAGTTTACAAAGTTTAAGATTTGAATCAAAAGTTCGTTTGATAAAGTGGATAGGCTGGCCATTAATGGGAAATTAAACCGCTCAGGACAAAAAAATGCTCAATTGAACTGGGTTTTCTTCACTAAACTTTGAAGAAAGTGTCTCAAGGTTTTTTCGGTGCTAATTTTTAGGCCAAATCTTCGTTTCGAGAGTCGCCGACTCTCGAAACGAAGTCGAGTGCTAATTTGAGGTTCATCAGGTAAAAGTGTCGTTCTGTCTAATCACTCATCTCGTGGCATCTCAATCAGCGATGGCATTCGCAAGCTTGCCCTCGCACTCACTCTGTCATATATTCGGCCTGCTTGAATTTTCTGATCTTCTTCGCCTTCAGCGCACATGTTCAACGTTCCTCTTTGTTATTCGACACAATATCAAAGTCTTAAGATCGAAACAAATTGGTGTTTGCGTACAATTTTCACAGAAAAATTTTGAAAGTTTCCTACGTTTTGGAGATCCGCTGCTGGAATCATTTTCTTCTGATAAATATAGAAGGGTGCAAGATTTAGGCGAGTTCATATTTGGCGACTTAAGTTTTCGCTGCACCCGCAAGTGTTGTGAAGCAGGCGTCATTGTTACGTTTCGACTCGACAATAATGCTACTGATTTTCACTCGCAGGCCGTTTCTGAACTCTTGAAGACAGTCTTCTATAATATGCGACCGCAAAAGCTTTGGATCTGCGATGTGGACACGCCGAAATTAATGGCGATCTTACCGGCATTACCGAAGATTGAGGAATTTCGATTGGACTTGTACTTGGGGAAGAGAAAATTTTGAAACACAAATATTTTCAAGGAAAAGGTGCTTCTTCATATTCTCGAAACCCTCAGCCCAAAGGTCGTCCAACTTGAAATCAATCAGTCACTTTCATCAACGTTTTACGCATCGAAAGCTGTACAACAACTTTCGGCGTTTGTTCACTCTGGAGGTGATGGTCGCTGTAAAATCAACTTGACATCCGAAGAGTTTCGCAGGATGAAATGGAAAATCTTTAAAGTCGAGCTGCCCATGCCGCGTGGCCTCGAAGACATGAAATGGTTGCTGAACGAATGGCTGCATGGACGACGTGATTTCGAAGATGTTTTACTCGTGTTCACACCACTTTTCGAAATTGAAGAAGCGCTTGAAGGATCTGACAATGAGTTCACAAAGGTTTCATCAAAGATCTTCAAACAAGCTCTTTATCGGACGTCGGATAAGAAGACGCTCTATCTGAGTTATTTCGAACAGTCGTGCACCGATAGTGTTGCCCTCCGAATCACGGATCATCTTCGAAATGATGGCGATGTTGAATGGTTGCTCTTGGCGTTTAATCGATAAATTAGCGCCTTTTTACAATAAATTGTTTTGCTGCTGTTTCTTCATAATTATTTTGTATTGCATGGAAATAAATTGATATCATACGTGCCTGAGCTAGGATGGCTTAAAATGTCTACTATCGGGTGTCCCATATGTTTCCGGATTCTTTGATTTGGCTAAGTAGTTCGTTTTTCACCACTTTCTGCCGTTCTAAAAGCAGTCTCGGTAAGGCCGTACATGCACCATACCTCTTTGAGTCTGGACAGAGAGCTTCACTGTCGAATTATAGACGCTTTTTTGTTGTCAAGGTTTCGGTGACAAGTGTTTACTTGGCGCAAAAATGGCATCTCGAACTTCTTGTTCAAAATTTATCTCGTGAAAATTTCGGTTGAACACAAGAGAGATGTTGTAGTTGCATGTATGACCTTTCTGTATGAATTTTTTGAGAGGTCGGATCGAGCTAAATCAGAAAGTCCAAATCAAAGCCAAGCAAGTCCGGAAACATATGGGACATCCGATACATTCAAACACTGGGAGCACCGGACTAAACTGGGCAGTTTTTATTTTCAACATCTGAAGAGAACTGGTGCAACAAAGCACCGCAATGTCTATTTGGCGGTAGCATTTCGCTTGCCTTAAAAAGGCGAGATATTGTATTGTATTAAACCAGCGTTTATTTAACAATTTGATTTCGAAACAGAATCAACAAGCAGAAAGAAGCTGTTTCAATAGAGTTCCACTCCCGCGTCAGGAAAGTGCCCCGCAAGTAAAAGAGGCATTTCGCAATTCGTGACGGTATAAACGGGTTTGAAACGCTTTCCGATCTCCTTCAGCACAGAATTAAGCACCTCTTCCGTTGCCTCGGTCTTCGAAGCTGTTTCGAAAATTCTCTTGTCTCCATTGCGAGCATAATAGAATTCAAGGCCTCCAATCAGACATCGAGGAATTTCCCCAGCTTTTAAAGCCAACGGCGATAAGCGGTCATTAACGTTCTGCATTTTCTGCGCCCAGCGAAACACTATTTGACTGTGAACAAATGGCACGTTTGAATTGTCGGGAACAACGCCGAGCAGTCGCACTGCCCGCTCCTTGTCGAAGAACAGAAGCAATTCTGTAGAGCTTGGAAGTTTTTGAAAGTGATCGATGTTCTTCTGAATGAAGTCTTCAAAGGCACGACTCGCACGTTCGAGTCGAACTAAAGTTGGCACGTCAATAAAAGCAAAAATCTTTTGCAATAAATGAGGAGCATCGGAAAGTAGTCCTTCGATTAACGACATTGGCGAGACCAGTAACTCTAGTTCGTACACAGATGAAAATAGCAACTCTTCAGCGCAATGTCATCTTTCCCAGCAGAATTCGAATCAAAAGGTGCTAATGATGTATCCGCAAGTAATCTGGGACAACTCACCGGCAAGGACTCGGCGAGTGTTTTTTATGTTGAGCATCAGATAATAGAATTATTGAAGCGGCTAAATAACGCTAAGTCTTTTTGACGATATCATTGCGCGTGTAAGAAGGCGAGATCTCAAACAAGCTGTCAAAACGATTTATTCTAAGTTTAAAACACTAACAAGCAGAGCGAAGCTGTTTCAATAGAGTTCCACTGCAGCGTCGGGAAAGTGTCTCGCCAATAAAAGCAGCATCTCGCAATTCGTGTCAATGCAAACAGGCTTGAAGCGCTTTCGGATCTCCTTCAGCACAGAATTGAGCACCGCTTCAGTTGCCTCTGTCAACGGAACAGTTTGGAAAATACTCTTGTCCCCTTTGCGAGCGTAATTGAATTCCAGACCTCCAATCAGGCATCGACGTATATCCCGGACTTGTTTCGAAGCCACTAGCCATAAGCAGTCCCTAGCGTTCTCTATCACATTCTGTCTTCTGAACGACACTTGGTTCTGAGCTAATTGTAGGGTTGCCTTGTCGGAAGTGACGCTGTGCAGCCGCAACGTCTGATCCTTGTCGAACACCAAGAGCAATTCTGTAGGGCTTGGAAGTTTTCGAAGGTGTTCGATATTCGTTTGAATAAAGTTTTCGAAGGTACTGCTCACACGTTCGAGTCGAACTAAATTAGACACGTCAATAAAAGCAAAAATTGTTTGCAATAAATGCGGAGCATGGAAAAGTAGCTCTTCGAGTAGCGGCATTGGCAGCATCAATAACTCTAGTCCGTAGATAAATGAAAATGCCAATTCCTTTCAGCGCAGCTTCATTCTTTGCACCAAGTGAATTCGACTCAACAGGTGCTAATGATGTATCCTTGAAAATCTGAGACAACTCGCCGGCAAGGATTCGGCGAGTCGTGAACAGCGAGACGGTCACTCGTGAGAAGCTGAACCGCGAGTGGTCTAATAGAGCCTATTGGCTCGCTTGAGGCTGTTCGAACCGTCAGTTTCTCTTGCATGCGAGCGCTCTATCTAGGTAAATGTAGTACATATTTCTTAAAGTGTGCCCTCTGCCAACATTTCTAACGTGCATTGCTTTCAGTCGTTTATCCACCATAAATTTTTTCAATAGTCCGAGTAATCATTTCCTTCGGGTATCTCTGGCCTTTTAAGGTCCGGTCATCCCCAGACAAAGGGAGTTCAAGGTGCAGAAATTCATTCAACACCGCTTGTCGGTAGATATTTGTTGGTCAGGCGACGAAAGCTTTGACGGACCAATTTTTTTGCTCGTCTCATTTTTTATCAACCTCTTTTGAAGTGTGGCAAGAGCTTTTGACAGCGGAGAATCGCAAGATGCAGGCGTAGAATTTACACTGACAGAAGCAAGCACGTTGCCGTGGAGAGCTGATCTGTTGTCCCTGTGTACGTAAATTACCAATAATCTGGTCGCAAAGTTTATTGCTAAAGCAGACATTAAAGATCTAAAGCGTCTGCATTTTGATCCGTGACCATTCAGCATGTTCCTGAAACCGGGTCCCGCTTTTTCTCCATTAACCTTGACGCTTGACAATATCAGCACAACGCTGCCAAAGCGAACTTCCGGAGGTCCTTCAATGCTGGCGTCGTTCTTGTACGATCGCAGCACGCAGGCTATGAAACTCTCCCGAAGCCCGTGCAGATACGCTCTCGTTGTGTTATCGGTAGCATTTTCTGCAGCGATCGTTGCAAGGCTACAAGTTTGAGAAACAGTCTACCTGGCTCAAGAAACAGAAGAGCGCACAGCCAAATCATTTCTTTCTCTGTGACATTCATAAGCATAATCGCACGACTAATTATCTGCTTTGCATAATATCGATGCTCTGTGGGCTACAATAAGTTCTTATAAACGACCACGATGAGGCTATAAAACAGTTTCAGCAAAAAAACAACAACAACAACAAAACAATAACTAACAAAATGACGTTCTCGCTGCTCGTCTATCTTCTTCCACGATAAACGCGATATTTCGCATGCAAGCAGGAAGAAAATAATTTGTTCATTTATTTATGATCGAACAAGTTGTAGATATCTATGATCAACCTGCAACATAGATTGTCGAGTCGACGGCAAATACAAGCGAAAAAGTGAAGGGGAAAGGAAACGGGAAGCGAAACGTCACCAAGTGTGGTGCCGTGCCGTCGTGTTTTGTCGGTGTTTACATGGGGGAAATATTTTCAGGCGTCTTCCTTAAGGCAGGCAATTGTATCGAATGGCTTCTACCGCCTGCGACAAACAACCCGACTTGCATTAGATGCCTCCATTGCTACTCAGAACAGTTTAGTAGTGTATCTTACTTTGGTAAATTTGAGTTTATTGAGCTTTCGCTGGCAATTTAGGCACTTGACCGCGTTACAGACAAGAAGACGCTCTATCTGACATGGAATAACTCGTTATTCTGCACGAGCATAGCGGCGAATCACGGACCGTCTTGGAAACGGCAACGATGTGGATTGCTTCTTCGAAGCATACACTTGAACAGCTGATTTGCCGTTGTTTTTTTTATTCAAGCCTTTATTTGCCTTATACGAAACGACAAAAACATTTTTCTTAATATGAGCAGCAAATCGTGACAGCTCCTTGGTCCAGTCAAGTTATGGCCCAATGGAGATATTTGACGAGAAATGCGTTTGCAATATTTTTGTCCAATCAGCTGGGGTGTTGGTGCTAATGTGCAAGAGAGGGAGATGCTTGCAAAGATCCGAAACGACATCGGGAAGAACGTGCTCCCAGTCTTCCACATTCTGTGAAATGAAGACTACAGTACGCTTTCCTTGTCTTTCGCTCCAGCTGTAGCGAAATGGCTTGTTGCCGAGAGTGCAGCATTTGGAGCTCCACGCAACAGAATGTTCCAAACTGGCCATCAAGAAGCCGTGCTCACGAAACTTCCGAAAACATGTTTCAAAGTTGAAAGCGGCCCTGAAAGAGCGAAGCACCGGCGGCTCGACTGGCCTCAGAACACTTGGAATGCTGGAGAGGCGCATGCGGCAGTTATCAGTTTTTAACAGGATCAATACGTCCGTGTTACGGAACTGACGAAGCCGAGAGGCATTGTGTTTTATGAGCATGTTGAAAGCACGACAGGCACGCTTGAAGCGAGCGAGATCGGAAACCTCGAGAAGGCCGAAGATATCCAGAAGAATAGATGTAGTCGGAAGCGTCATAGTTTCAGCAAAAACAGAGGCGAAAATCGGACGGTTGCAAAGGTTATTGTGTTTCTTCGTATCGGAAATTAGCACTTGCTGGTGCAAAGATCCTCCCCCCTCCGACTGAAACAAAAAGTGTGTTGTAGAGCTTATTGAAAACAGTTCATTGTGAAATCGGTTCTACCTGTGCGTTCTAACTAAAAGACGTTTATTTCACCAATAGTACAACAGAGCGATAGACAGACCAAAGACTCGGAGAAGATACAATCGAGAAAGAAGTTGTACCCGCTTGTATGCACCAGAGAAATGAAAGGGCCTATGCCCTGATCGCATTACATTCATTAAAGCTGAAAAAAAAACATTTTTTATTACAAGTACATAACACTCCCAACGGAGAAAAGACTACAATCGAGAGATTTAATAGGGAAAATGGGACAGTTCGTGTTCAAACGCAAAGAATGAGAGAGGTTGTAAGAGCTTCCTATGTAGCTTTCGGTTGACTAGACCAATGCGTCTTACAAGACTCCGGTGGGCAAGGCCGGCTTCGAAGTAACAGGTTTGGTGTAATTGAATTTTGCGACTGCAGCCATGAATGATTCTTAGTAAGAATTTGGCATTCTGCAAATTAAATCTGAAGCCTCTAGCCTATACAGGAAACGCACTGCTTCGATGGTCTGGAAGAATCGATGGACTCCGTCACATCGTTCTCATTATTTGTTGAAGCATTTATGGCCGAACAACTTGTGAATATTTACGATCAACCTACAAACTGAATTTGAAGGAATTAGCAAAGCGAAATTCAAGTGACGACGGGGAAACAGTGAAAGCAGATGCCGAGAGAACAAGCGGGCGAATGTGGCAACGTCTGTTGATGCAAACAAGTGTCAGGAAGCACCTCTTGGGAAGTCATATCGATTTGTTGCCACACTCAACACATTCACCAAACCCTCAAACGCCTTGTCGGAAAATGCAAAACAACTCGTTCTATCGAATCACAGAACCTGTTGAACAATGCTGTCAAGTGGATTTTCTCCGTTTACCGTCGATGGACACTGCCTTTGGTAACGAAATTTGAAAGAGATACGCGTGAACTCTTGGCAATAATTATTTATTCTGAAGAAGTATTAAAACAGTACAATTATTGTTCAAAAGCAATGCTTGGTGAAAATTCCGTTTGGAGAATCTGCATCCATTCCACTGGGATATCCGCGTAAATTTTCGAAAGAGGAAAATGCTTGCAAATATCCGAGATGACAAAGGGAAGAACTTGTTCCCAATCTTCCAGTTGTCGAGAAATGAAGACAATTGTTGGTTTGTCGCGTTGTTGGTACCAATGAAAACGAAATGGCTTATCGCCAAGAGTGCAACATTTGGGGCTCCACGCAACTGAATGCTCCAAATCGTTCAACATTTTGACGTACTTATGGTGCTTGCATAAAGTAGGATCATAACGATAATAAGTCTTTAAAATCTCGTATTGTGGCGGCTTCTGGACGCTAGGGATGCTGGAGAGGTGCCGGTATCCGCTCTCCGTTTTCAACAACACGAAAACATCTATGTTATCAATTTGACGAAGTTTTGAAGCATCTCGTTCGATGAGCTCTTCGAAAGCACGGCAAGCACGCTTGACGCGAACCAGGTCGGGAGCTTCCAGAAGACCGAAGATGTCAAGAAGAGTAGACGTAGTCGGAAGCGTCATGCTTCAAGAATAGCTGAGGGACAACTTCAAATGACTAAAGTGATTCTTCCAGTTGACTCACACAAGCGGCGAAATTCGCAATTTGAGATACTAACAAGAAGTTCTTTGGATTTGTGAATTATGTGCGATACATGAAATGCTATTGCTTCACACATTACAACTACAAAACTGTCGAACTGTTGACCACTGATGAGTACGCCGAATTAAGGAAGTTTTTCGACAAGTTCTTTTTCGAGTGGCTCTTAATGCCACATTGCACAGCGATTTTCTCGCTTTGAATGCGATAAACGATAGAACATCCAGAACGTGTTCGGCTTAACGAGAAAACCAACAAAACACTGAAAGAGCATGGCAGACATCTGTTGACGCAAATTGATCTCCTCTTTCCCCCCTCCCCACTCGCATCGATTGAATTCAATTTCGTAAGCGCGCGTCGCGACTTTTTTTCTTGTCTCTCACTGCTTTTACGTTTTTAATTTTGAAATGTAGAAGAAGTTCCGCTGGCTCGAAATACGTGTTGCTTCTCAAAATGCGTACGAGCAATTTACTTGCAGATCTGCTCGCATATTTGGAGCTTCTCAGTCGATCAAATACACTGCCATGATAGGAGGAACGATTTTCTGCCCGCAATTATTAAACTTTATTCAACACCAAACTGAGGAAGTAAGTTAGAGCTGAATTTTGAAGCTGATGTGAGATTGCAATTTACCATTGTGTAACGCTTCATGAAAACATATCAAGCGTGCTTGTTTTCAGGTGCATCGAAGACAATCTCCCTGGCTATAATCATGTTGTTCATTGAAGTCGCATGCAACAGCACCCCAGGCAGCTCCAAGAGGCAAAACCGACCCGCCGGACTTGGAGCCTATTTTTTTTCAAAAGAGTGACGTTTTAGACAAATTGGAATTTGTCGGGATGTTCCTAGACGAGGCAGGTCTACTGCACGAAATTTTTGATCGTTTAGTAACTAGGATCTCTCTGGAAGAAATAAAGAACTTTTTAAATGCCTTGTAAACGGATCTTTCTCATCATAATAGTTCCCCCTCCCTCGTTAGAAAACTACAATACAATAAAATGCGCTGTGGACTCCCTTGAGACGATTCACATCGCCGATTTCAAGCAAGGCGATCAAGTCACGAAGAAAGGATGGGGGTAAGTGGAATAACATGACAAAAGATAAACGCAAAGCAGGCTAATGAGACTTTATCTATAGAGACTCGAAAGCGAAATTCGTTTGAAGGTGCTAACAAGCGTTGATTGGTCTTGAACACATACAGGAGCCAAAATACAAACTCCAAGGCTCTCAATGTGCTATTTACCGTCGTAAAAAGTAAAGCGAGCGTTCTGCCAGCAATGCATGCAATTCCGATTATGTTAGCTCCAAAAATGCGTAAACAGACCTCAAGCCCAGCTGTTGAAATTGATTCACATCAGAATTAAATTGTTCTGTGCCAAAATTTCTTCGAAACCATTTGAGGTAAGCATCTCCAGGAACATTCGGTGCAGTATCTTTGGAGGAGTTTCAATCAAAACATTTGAAGGTAGGCACAAACGAAGGTTCTCCAGTTTGAAATCGACGATTCTTTCGAATTTGATACACTTTGCAGAACTTGAAGTTCATCTTGGCTAAGGTGCATATTTCATTGCCGAAATCAAGATTCTTTAAGATGGCGCATGGAAATGTTTGTTGATACTTCTCAAGCGCACTCGATTCGAAAAATCTTTTGCCAAATGATTTTGAGAAGGTAGACAGAAATAGATTCTCTGGATTCGAGTCTGACATCTCTCTTTTGAGGACAAGAACAATTTCAATGTTAGTGAAACGGCGAAGGCGCTGTATGCGCTCCTGGATAAAACAGTTTAGGCTGCTGTGGACACGCTTCAGACGAACCAATTCCGGCACTTCGAGCAAGGCGACGATGTTGTAGAGAAGAGGCGAGGGAAAAAGCAACAGCATGACTAGAAGCAGAGATAAAGAGGAGACCGCTGAACGCTTGGAATGACCGCGCAGTATTTCTACCGCGGAGTGCTAACGAGGCTCTGTGAGCACGCATTATTTCGCATAAGCTCGATGATTTTTTCGTCCCCATTTCATGGCCGAAAATGGGCGCATGCAAACCTTTCGCACTCGTAGCACTCATAAGCACTCGTAAGCACTCATAAGCACTCGTAAGCACTCGT
>JAQIXL010003041.1:0-11370 GCA_034700245.1 Poikilolaimus oxycercus | reverse complement strand
GCGCGAAACTGAGTATGCCATTCGATCGGGCGTGGCTGACTACCCCTAGGGACAATTAGTACAGAAAAATCCGGGAAATCGACTTTTGGACTGCTCCCGGCAAAAGTCGATCCTTAGAGACATTGCGTTTTAAACTTAGTCCCCAGTTGCAAGTGGGTCTCAAATTCATCGAGACAATTGAAGCGGCGTGCAGGGGCTTTGTGGCGAGAAGGGAACAGTTTCAAATCACTAGACCGAAGTGTTGTTTCACAATACAAACGCACGCCTGCTTAGTCATGACTAACGAAAAGAGATAACTCAAGTTTTAGGGAATCGTTGAAACCGCGAGATGACCATTCCAGGCAGTCAACGTAGAATTTGAGAGCATCTTTCATCCGATGCATTTATTGACTCTTGCTTGGACAAGACCCGTTTAGTGTTCCAGCAAGAAGACGAGCTTCAGGATTCGTTCAGACTTTCAGCAAACCCTTTGATACGCGATCTCAAATAGATTTAGGTGCACGATTTTCCTCTGGAGTGAATCATTGCGTAGAGTGGAATGTCCAGACTTCGAAGAGATTGTCGAGAAGTTTGCGCACACGGAACGTTTAAAAAAACTGACTATGCTGCCTATAACAACGAAGTGCGCACACACCACATAAACTATAGAGACGTTGAAAAAACAGCGAAATATCGATCTTTGATTTCGAAGTGTCACGTAAAACTTCTTTGATTGTGAAATTCTAGAAAAGTCCGATGACCATCGAGGTATTAGTGAACGGAGGCGCCATTCAAAAACTGATCACAATGAAACGTCGAATTCCTGCTCGAGTTCGGCAAAGGATCGACAGCGCGTTTCTGTTAGAGGAGCATGTTCCTGTAAAGAAACTGGAATGGTGCACCTGTCCACTGTCATCTGGAGATTTTATCAAAAGAAATGTCGAGTCGCAACCGAGAACTGTCGGTTTGTCTGCTCGTGATGATTTTCGATGGACAATTGGAATGAAAAGGACGTGGCATCTGGGTCTTTAGTTGATCGACTATGCGGCAGTTGCCAGATAAAAAGACTGTTGCAACGTTCGAACAGGAGGTGGAAAAGCATTGATTGCTACTGAAAAACCGCGAACTCGGTTATGTGCTAGCAAGTTGAAAACCTCGCGGATCGAACGGCGGATTCATCGAACTACAAGCTCAAAGCCAAAACCTACACCAAGCTCACTTGTGAGTATAGAGCGTTTTCAATCCTTGGTGAAACAGCGCAGTTCTTGCAGCAAACTGACAAACGAAGGCATCAGCTCGCAGATATCAGCAAACGATGGTGCACTCTCCAGACGTTTCATCTTCGACTTGTTCCAACTTCGAACTTGCTTCAAACATGTTGAAACACAGGGATACCTGGATTCAAAGGCAATGACATTTTCTTTGATCAAAAACTTAGCCATGATTTGGTGAATAAGAAACATTATTTATAATGCAAACAAAAGACCCCCATAAACTGCAGGAAGTTGAACACGAGAGGCTTCACGATGACGCGCTTTTAGCAAGCGGACGAAGTTTTGAAATCAGCCGTCGTGGAGAGGATTAGTGAGATTGACAAACGTAGCTCGAATTGCAATGACGCAGAAACGGCGAAATGTGAGCTTTGTAATGTGCACTTTTTGGGTGGTGAGTGGGAAGCGTAGTTGAGTAAGTCGGGTGAAAATGGAAAGCTGTATGCTCCTTGAAGTGGCCAGTTTGCTTGCCATCGCTAAAGGTTCAAAAGGAAGAACTGCCACAATTCTACACTGCCAGACGCAGAAAGTCGAAACTAATAAGATTTCGATGCAACGATAAAGTCTAAAAATGAAGGCGACCTGCTGTCCGCTTTCTCGATTGAAAAAGGTTCGACATGAAAAGGCAAGAAGAAAGGAGCTGACAAAGAGCGCGGCGAAAAACTGAACTTCGGTGTTTTACCGCGAAAGTAAAGCAAATTGTTTATGGTGTCTGCGCTAAACTTCTTCCGCGGCTGAGTTCTTTGCATTTTCATGTCTGACTTCTCTCTCAATAAGGAAATCGACGTTTCACTCGTCACACTTCCCGGGTGGTACTGTCAATTTGCAGTATACGTTGAGAATCGTTTGCTCAATTGTTTCAAGCATTTGGAAAGCGGGGAACTTTAGTGTCACTGCCACTTTGATGCGAGACCTGGACGTTCGTTATTCGATTGTTTCAAGCATTTGAGAGATTTTAATTTGGTGTCACAGCTTGTGTGAAAAAAAGCCGCCATTTCGCCGTTTCAACTTTTCCGTAGTGAGTATAATGGAGGTCCTGAACGATGGCGCCGGCCTCGCCCCTCGTGCTCGGCTTTCCAAGACTCAGAATCGAATGTCTCCCGCTTCAAAATGACTCAAACCGCTGTCCATGCAATCTGTCTGTGTCTCTTGCACCAGGATTCTCTTGAAACAATACTGGAACATGTTTTTCTCATTGTCAGAGGTATTGCCTTTTGTTGCCAGTTGTTTCTCCGATCGGAAGGTGAAAATCGTCGACCATCACACTGAAACATACAATATGTTGAAACGGAAATTCCACAGAGATCATTACCATTTCATTTTGGTTCTTTGAATGAGGAGTGTAAAACCGCGATGTCGAAGGCCGGAGAAGCCAGTTCTTGATCAAGGTGGACTTGCTAGCATTCCGCCTTTAGTGTGTTCCAGTAGGACAAGTCACCGTTTCACGGCAACTATTTCCAAAACGTCATTCAGTTGTTTCATTGCACTCATTGTGAGATCCCTCTTCTTGCCTTTTCATGTCAAACCTTTTTTCAATTGAAGAAGCGGATACCAGGTCGCTTTCAGTCTTGGACGCTTTCAATCCAAACCATTTTCACTCAAATCTGGCAACCCAAATGCGTTTACGCAATATGACGCCTGCGCGATTTACCAGCCTTTCGCTTGGTGTGTCCCAGTGCTACAAGTCACCGTTTCACGGCTACTAATTTCAAAACGTCATTGAATAGTTTCGTTGCGCTCATGTTCCTGACGGTTGCCTTTTCATGTCGAACCTTGTTCACAACCAAGTGCAACTAGGTCGGTAGTCCGTCGTATGGTTTTACTCTGCATTCTCTTCAGTCTTCGTTCTATGCATTCTCTCCTTGAATAAGCTTTCGTTCTATTCGTAAAACAGCTTCTGGAAATCAACAGTTTCAATGGCTTCTGAAAATGAGACTTTTTTATTTCTGGCATTGGTTTCTTTGTCCTTATTTGTTCTTGAAAGATTATATTCCTGTTCGAAGGAGTCGCACTGTCGATCAACTGAACAGACTCTGCCACGTCCTATCCATTTCAATTGACCATTGAAAATCAACGCCAGGAAACAAACCGACAGTTCTCCGTTGCGGCTCGATATTTTCTGTTGATCGAATCGCAAATGAGCGATGCACCATCGCTTTCCGTTGTTTCTTGACATGAAGTTGTTCCGCTTACAGAAATGCGGTGTCCAACTCAAAGAGGAATTCTAGCATTTCATTTCGTTCACTTTTCGGATGACGCTGTCATTCATTGCTGGACGTTCGCAAGCGTTTTTCATGCATTTTTCTATATAAGCGGGGAAGTTTTGCCTAAGAGCCAGTTTGAAATAAACTAGTATTTCGCCGTTTCATGAAAGTCTGGATGATTTTCGAAGGGCGTTCCTCTTGCTTGAACAGTCAAAGGGTCTTCCGGTTTCTGCACCTTCTCATAACCCTTCGCTTGCTCATAACGCGCTGGAATTTTCCTTCGTAGTCTAGATTCCCTTTGAATAACCATCGATTCTTGAAAGTCAAATGAATTTACAGCTGACAGTTGGCGGTTCAGGATCTTGAATTTGAGAACGGGACGTGGTGTTGCGCAATTTTGTTGATCTTCCGTTTCGGGAGCGTTTCCCTGAGACGCTTGTTGATTCAGGCGAAGCACACGAATTTCCTCGCCTTCCGTTAATGGTGTGTCTCGATGCTGCAGTTCACCGTTTCATGACCGTTATTTCTTCAACGGCATTAAGCCAATTCAATGTGTGGCTCATATCTTCTTCTTTTGTCAATTAAACTTTTTTCTTACAATTAGTGTTGGCACCAACTTCAGCCCTTCGACTTCAAGTGAAGAAGTGGGTCTGATGTTCTGGCCATGTCAATGGTCTCTTGGTAATCCGTTAGAAGGGAGCAAACTAGGAGATTTTGGAGGAGATCCCTGTCCTTCTTTGATCGAATCTCTCATCAATAATGTCAAATCGAAAGCACTGCTTCAGTAAGCTTCAATTTCTATAGCCAACTTCTCTGTATGTGACCGCGAATTCTACCGTTTCACTCGTCTCATTTCTGGGCCGGCACAATCATTTCGCAGTGTGTCTGCGGCAGTCGGTATGGAATTGTTTCAAGCATTTGTAAATAAATAAATTTAATAAGCGCAAGTTACCAATAATTTAGTGTCACAGAAAATAGAAACTGGTGTTTGCCGTTTCAACATCTCTATAGTAAGTGTACTCTATGTCTGGCGGAATTTCGAAGTGGTTAGCGGCTCGATGTTTCCTTTGATCGAGTCATCAGTGAACAGTGCCACACCAACTCTCTCCAGTGTTTCTTGGCATGAGCATTTGAAGATATATGGGCCTCTGACGAACACAATCAGGCATTTTACCGGTACATGTTGACTACTTTTTGAATGGCGCCGTCATTCACTGCTGGACAATTCGCAAGCGGCACGTTTTTCATTCATTTTACAAGCAGAACAGTTTTGCATAACAGTTGAAATCAAAGAGTATTTCGCTGTTTCAACGTCTACGTAGTTAAGATAGGCGTGCGCGTACTTCGCTATTTGATCGTTGATTTTTTCTTGATGTGCAACGTATACACCGGCTTGCTCACCTTTCGTCAATGGTGTGCCTCAGCGCTGCAGTTCACCGTTTCATAATCGTTATTTCAAAAACGACATCAAATTGTTCCGATTTGAAGAGAGCCGTGTGTGGTTTTCTAATGAGTTGTCTACTGGGGAAGTCCGTGATGAATGGCAAGTTATGGTAAGCCACGCACTACACGGTTGTATTCTTGAAACATTCAGCTACATTCTATTATTGTTCCAATGCTTCCGGTTCTGGTTTGTTACTTGGTAACTCAACGTCGGTCTGTTCTGTCCGTGTCCAATCGTTTCTGAGAAATCCACTGCAAAGGGACAAACCAGCAGATCTTGCATGGATCCTCGTCCTCCTGTCATCGAATCTCTCGTGAATGAAGGTCGAGAGTCACTGCACGGCTGCATGCCAGGAGTAGGCTTCGGTTATGTCTAGCTCTGCCACATCTGGCTTCTCTTAGACTTCGACCGGGAAATCGACGTTTCACTTGTTTCACTTCCGGATCGGCATGGTGATTCCGTATTCTGCGGTTCGCTTCAGTCGTTGTCCAATGTTTCAAGCGTTTGGCAAGTAAAAGTTTAGTGTCACAGCCAGTCCGAAACTAAAAGCCGGCATTTCGCCGTTTACGTCTCGCGTAATCTGGCGCGATTGCTTTGCTCACTACTGAGGTTCAGTTACGTGTTCAACTTCTACATTTCTTCTTTGTTGGGCTGCCGCCTTTTGACTCTTCAAGCGATTCCTTTCAAGGCTTTTCCCATGGGGGAATGTAGTCTCTTTCGGTTGCCTCATTTTAGACTTCGGTATTTGAACGCGTCACATGCCGCCTTGCCCACGTGATATCATACAATATTTAGAACTTTTCCTGCGAGTCCTGTGTTTCATAAGTCACATATTTCGGAGCCGTTGTTTCTGTTCCAATGGCGGAGAAGCAAATCCTTGTTTCCCACAGATCTCTGGGAAGTCAAGAGTTTCACTCACTACTGAAAGGCAGACCAATCTCGGCTTACGACGTTAACAAGCAGCCTCTACGATAATTCACGTTCGAAGCGTCGTTTTCCCGTATAGCACACTTGCTGCAAAAGCGAACATATACTGATTTGAGACATGAAAACGAATACGATAAGTATGAACTTCTCCACAGGTGAAACGGAATCATGCTGCCTCTCGTGAATGTCTGTTCCAAAAACTTAGCTGTTTCATCGAATGAGTGAAGGAAGAGTGTCTTTCGTCTCCTAGTGAGCGCTTGATGACCTTTCGATTATGTTGCGACGGAACTTCGACTTGCAGGCAAAGCGTTAGCTCGCAAGTTTCACTGTTGCAGGGGCTCTGCCGTTTCATAACCATTATTTCAATCTAGCAAGAAGATAAACACAATTTGGCCAGTCAATCCCTTCTATTGCAAGTATTGTAAAGTAGTATTGGGCGTGTATCACGATGACAGTTTAGATGAACGAATCAACAAAGATTTCACAGTTTTACCCATTTCGTAGAAGTTTCTGATCGAAGCTTGGCGCAGTATCAGTTGAAGTGGTGAGATCATTTTCATTTCCTGTTTTGTTTCTTCAAAGACGAAAGGTTGCTGAAGAAGTGGTGGCCGTTCTTCGTCTTGTGGCGTCGCCACCAGTTCTTCGCCGATGGCATTCACGACTGCCTTCTTGAGGATTGCTTCAACACGTTCTTCCTTTCCGGTCTCGATAGGCTTGCACGACTTGGTTCCCGCTTACCAAGCAGCAAAGCTGCCATTTTGCCGTTTCTGCGCCGCCACAATTTGAGCGGCATCTGCCATCTTCACTGCTCTCCGCCGAGTGATTTCAAAACTTTGTTTGTTTACTGAAAGGAAAACCTCCCAAACTCCCTGCAGTTTTCATATCTTTTCTTCCCATCGTGTAAAACCGCGACATTGAAGGCCGGATTGCCAAATCGAGATCAGCGAGAGAGGGATTTGCCAGCTTTCCCCCTTTAGTGTGTCCAGCACGATAGGTCACCGTTTCACGATTACTACAATATTTCTAAAACGGCATTGTGTTGTTTCATTGCGCTTGGGCCCCTTCTTCTTGCCTTTTCAGTGATGAAGCGGATCAGATGTTCTGCCCCTGTCCAACCTTAAAATTAGATGACGTCCTCCTCCTCCTTTGATCGAATCTCTCATCAATAATGTCAGGCGAATGCACTGCTTCTTGGCAGGAGAAAGCTTCGATTTGTATAGCCTTGCGCTGCCAGATTTCTCTGTAGACTTCGACCGGTAATTTGCCGTTTCACTCGTCTTCTGTTCTGGGACGGCATGAACAGTAGTCACTAAATCTGCGAGATCATCTGTTCAGTTGTTTCAAGCATTTGGCAAGCGACAGTTTACTTGTGGAGAATCACCTTCTATCAACTTGTGTGCACAGCCTCACCTCGCGGTTTCAGTGCTATTCGATCGTCAGTAGGCTCGTCAGGATATCGAACGCGGTAGTGATGGGGAATAGCCGGGAGGTTCGAATCATAGCCCGGTGGAAACGGCATCTCTCACGCTGTGAGACTTCAGTCAAGTTGTACCATTTCACAGTTTCAATGGTTTTATAAGATAACAGGTTCTTTTCTCCTCCAATAGCTCTTGGAATCTTTCCTTTCTCTATTTCAAGCTTGCTGCGTCGACTGTTTGCTAAAGAAGTCCATGCCGTTCTTCATTTTGTGTCGTCGTTACCAGGCCTTCACCGAAGGCAAGCCACCGGACTGAGGAGTCGCTTCCAGAAGCGCCCAGCTTTCCACTATTTAGCACCCAGCAGTTTCTTTATGAAGGAGGGCAATTCCACAGCTCGCTCGACATTCCGGGGTTTCACCGATTACATAAAGCGACAGTCATCCTTTCGCTCTAATCGTGCCTCCCTTTGGACTGTTTGGTGCATACGAAAGATCCGTTTGCTAGATGCCGCGGTTTGGAATTCTGCCCATCTCGGTCTGAAACTCGAGCGCGCCGCTTCGACCCTATCTATTGCCATCACTTGGCGGTTCAAGATCTTGAATTTGTGGATGTGAAGGAGGCGTTCTGCGTCTTCAAGGGCGGTCACATCGCATCCATTCACTCCTAGTTCGATAGCGCTCTTGTTGTCAGGAGGTCCTCCTATCAGGAAGCGAAAAAGATGATGAAACGGAAAATCTTATGGCACTGTCAGCTCACCGTTTCACGGTCCTTGTTTCAAAAGCGATGCTGAATTGCTCAACAAAGTTGCAACTTAAGGTTTCACGTTGCTATTTCATTTGCGGCACTAAAATGTTGCAATTCGCCCACTTCAGTTCCCTTCCATTCCAAATGAGACATTTTGACCCGTTTTTGGGGTATGGATTGCCCAGCTGCGAAACGAAATCACGTCTGCTCCACTGACTTCGCGGTTTCATCGATTGTGTGAAGAGAGAGTGTATTTCAACTTTCTACTGAACGCCTCATGGTTTAGATTGTTTTTGAGGGTCTCAGTTTGCGCGTAAAGCATAAGTTCTCAGTTTCACTGGCATGCTGGGGCTGTGCCGTTTCATTACCATTATTTCCTTCTACCAATGAGAAATATCCGTTTCTGCAGGAGGCTGGAGGTGATAGTAACAAATCCAATTCGCTTGGTTCTTTTCCATCAAGATTCGCTCGCTTCTGTTGAGTTTCCGCTTTTTTTCATCGGGTCGCCGAATCTGGAGAATATGTTGCAGTTTGAGGAGAGTTAGAAGAAGAACACTGCCGATAATGCTCGGCTCACAATCAGAATCAGACCGAATGAAAGACACAAGACTAATGTGCAGTTCTACGCTTTCAACCACTCCAGAAATGGGCGGGTCATATTTCTGCGCCAATTACGAGTGACACCTTGCTCAGTTCTCGTATGTCGTTTCGACTCTAAAACCGTGCGTTCACTTCGACAACGGAATCGAGTTGATCAAGTGAAGAAGCGGATCAGATATCCTGTGTATGTCAATTGTCTCTGGAAAATTCATTGCAAACGGGCAAACCAGAAGATCTTCAATGAGGTCCTCGTCCTACAATACTTTGATCGAATCTCGCAATCTTGAATCTTTCGGCTTTTATCAACTCAACAAGCACTCCCTCTCTATCTCGATTGCCTCTCGAAATTCATCTCGAGCGGACAAACCGACAGTTCTCAGTTTAGGCCGAACAATTTCCTTTGATCGAGCCTCAAACGACGTTGATCGGTTGACAAAGTCTCTCAACATGTGTAATGTTCACTTACAGCAAGCGCTCTTTGACTTCTCTGTAAATTTTGAGCGGAAAATATAACATTTCTTTCGCTTCTTTCGGAACTCAAATCCATTACTTCCACGGCGAGAACGCGAGATGACCCCAAAATGGCGAAAACATCTGACGGTGAACTTCCCGCTGAGACGACAATATCTCAAAACAAACATCGCCGCAGTAAGCATCGACTGTTGCCAAATTCATTCGAGGACTAATTGGTGGGTGTGAAACGGCAATGTCGAAGGCGGGTGGCCTTTTCGAGAAATCATTTCGCAGTCAGTTAGAACGGCAATATAAACAGAACGGAACCAATTCTGAGGATCATCAAAGTCTGAGATAGGGTGGTTTAATCACTCAAATGGAGGTCTTTCAAAACGATTCCCTCATCAAGTCCTTTTTGCTCTCTTGAAATCAGTCAGATTATGTACTTATATTTTGTGTTGATCACAGTTTCTTAACAGAAGCTTCGTTTATAATCCTGCGCTGCTCGACTTCTCTGCGGACTTCGACCTTGAATTTACCGTTTCACTCGCCTCACTTCCGGGACGGCATGATCTCTAGTCACTGAAGCTGTGTGATCGCCTTTTCAAATGTTTCAGGTGTTTAGCGAGCGACAATTTAATGTTTTGGCGCCGAAGACCGACATTTCACCGTTTCAGCGTCTCCATGATAAGCATGGGATATGTGACCTTCGTTAATTCCCTGCCAGCATCCTGCGCATCGTTCTTTTCTTTGCAGAGCATTCTTATGTGTCCGTTTCACCAAATCTCGGCAGTCTCTACAAAGTCGGGGCGTTGTTCTCTGAGTTCACTCAACACATAATCAGGGTATTCATTGAAGGCCTCACATGAAAGAGGGCCATTTTGACCGCAGCTCGAGGGTCTGACATTCCACAGTTTCATTAGGTAAAGTAACGGTCATACTTATATTTCTTTCTGCCCAATAAGACTCAAACAGTCCTAGGACAACTGTCAGTAAGTTCATTTGGGCATCTATCACGACTTCACTTTAGATGAACGAATCACCCATTTCACAGTTTCACGCGTTTCGTGCAAGTTTCTGAAAGCGAAAAGCACATGAAAAATCCGTTCAAGGACGGAAAGAAAGATGAAAAGTTCCGAAGGACTGCAGCGATAGCGTGGTCGGGGCAGCGTTGCCTTTCCGATAAAAACGTCTGTCTAGGAAGCTAGAGATGCAGAGAGCGCAGAGGCAATTAGCGACACAGAGGTCTCGCCAGCTGCGGGTTCCTCCTGGTTCATTGCTTTTGTACGAACTCCGAGCTGGAAGTTTGCAGTTTCATGCTGCTCATATTAAAATTCGAAGGAATCTTGCTCAATTATATGTGACGCTGGGGCCTTTGCATGCATTTGCCGCATTTCTATCGGTGGAGTCCGTTCTACGTGTACTTTTGAACCACGTTGCTCCTGTCCCGACGCATAATTTTTTTACAACCAGTTGCATTTTCTTAACAGAAACGTTCTGAGCTGAAGCAGACCGGAATTCTTTCTTTTGTCACTTCACGGACGACACTGCACTCTTCGATCCTCATATCGGACTGCTTGTTATGTTCGTTCCACATTTTGAACCGGCAAAGTGCCAACTTTGCCGTTTTGAACGACGTGTTGTTCGGCTCAAACGTGGGAACCCTCAGGTTCCAATTTATTCGTTCCATGCGGGGGAAGGGGCTACGGCGTCGTCGGCGAAGCGTCGCTCCACGCCGCCGGCACCTTGCCGCGCAGCTCCGGGTGCGTGAACTTTTTTAGTTCACAAATGCGACTGAAAAAAGACCGCTTGTAAACAGAGCTCCTTAGATCGAATTTTCCATGAACGATCTCAAGTCGAATGCCGATTTCCCTGTAAATATGAAACAGAATTCCACCGTTTCACTCGCGTCATTTATTGGACGGCAGGATCACTTGACATTAAACCTTTTGGAGAGCGCTGGTTGCATTTTTATTAACATTGAACGGGTAAGAGAGTTTTGTGTCACAACCATGAAACTAGGCATTTCGCCGTCTCAGCTGTGTTCGAACGTTGCAACAGGCTTTTATGGCACTGCCGCACCGTCGATCAAGACCCAGATGACACGTGCTAAATACCATTCTAATTGTCCATCGCAGATCATCCCTGCAGGGAGAGTTCTCGGTTTCGACTCGACATTTTCCTTCGATCAAATCTCCAGAGAATAGTGGGTAGTGCACCAGGTCTTTTTCTTGACATGAACATGCTCCGCTTACAGAAATGCGGACATCGAACTCAAACAGGAATTCGAAAGTTTCATTCTGATCGCTTTTTGAGTGACGCTTCCGTTC